>JXCR01124223.1:31738-52871 GCA_002079205.1 Phalaenopsis hybrid cultivar | reverse complement strand
TATATATATATATATATATATAAAGGTCAAAAAATGTTTTAAATAGATAGGTATGTTATTGTGAATGCAAATATAGTTGAACAATCAGATCCATCAATTCGAATCTCAACCCAATTTCCCTAACTCTACACTTTGAAGTGCTAGGAGAGCCGTGTGTTTGGGGCATGAATCAAAAGGGTGATGATATTTAGTTGTGTGATACATTAGTGATGAAATTGCACAAAAAATATAAACATATAGATGTAGAACAACCACTTAATATTTATTATGATAATATATCTTCTAACTATCTAAAGTGATGTTATATTCAAAGCTTCATATATTTTAAGTTTAACAATCTTCTTCTCTTGTGATATCTCATTAAATTAGCTAATATTTGTTTTAAAATAAAATTCTTAAGAAATATTAGTGTTATATCACAAAAACTTTTTGGTCAGGTGTGGAATTCGTTGCATTTTTTATAAATTATCTTTCAAAATCAAATTCATGAGTGGCCATTCCTCCTAGGGGTGTGACTCTCTTCTCAGAGTTAGCATCTTTCAGATGGCATCCAATATTTGGTTCTTCAACTCATGTATCTACTTGTTCACAAACTCTCTAGTGCACGTCATATTGCTTGTAGCTCTATTTTTTGTTTTTTATATGGGTGTTTCTCCTTTTTTTGTTTGTGGCATGATCTACACTCACCATACTTTTTAGGTTGTTTAATTTTATTTTGTATGTGAATCACACCCTAAGAAATAGAGTGTGAGTAGGGAGGGAAAGAGAGAGAGATAGAGAAACTAACTAATAGAGAGGAGTTAATTTTATGAACATCAATTGTATCAATCATTTTAAACTTTCTTTATTCATAAAATAATCTCTCTATTTATAGGGAAGGTTGCACAATATGATGTTGTTACATTCCTACCCCTACTTTAGTGAAGGTTGTATAGAATATTCTTGCTACTTTCTAATTCCCTAGTTCAGCTTAATTGGCTTCAAATTGGCAATACTAGTTCGCTTGACCAGGCTTGATGTGTGTTGCAGGTCAACCAAAATTGATTGGTTTCAAATCAGCAGGAATGGCTCGGTTGGTTAATCTATTTTGATTGAAGACCCTTAATAATAGGTGGGAGAGCTTTTGGACATCCCATGTATGATTGGAAATGCTAAGAAATTGAGCATTTCTTGTGCTCGACTTATTTATGGTAGTTGACTTGGATGTTTCTTTGTTTCATTCTTGACCGAATGATACAGACTCAGATCATCCAGTTGGCTTTGGCCTTCCAAGCATTAGCTCGGATGACTGCATTCGGTCGGATAAGTGGCCATCACGTTCTTCTGTCGATGGATACTCTCTCATCATACTCTTTTACTCTGTACCGTTAAATCTCCTCAGAATCACTCTAACACATTTTTGGTACACACGTAAAAAATCAATTAATGTTTTACATTTAAAATTCAAATCATATAAATAAATCGAATGGACTCCTCCAACTCCAACCAACAATAGCGTATTGTCAACGATAACTTTCATCTTTGCATAAAAATCATTTTATTAATCACCCACATTAAATAATAAAAAATTAGGTTGCAATCATTAATTGTTTTCCTATCAACTCTCGCTCACATCATCCACGCTGATCCCTTAAGATAATTTTGATGATTATTTTATGTGCTTGATAGAGGCATGAGTCTTTTCTAATGGATTTAATTTCTTAATTGGATAAAGAAAAATAAGAAGGAAAAAATATACGTAGAGTTGCGTATGGAGTCCAATAAAATCACGCTACACACGTGAATGTGAGAAAAAAAATTAGCCCGGTAATACAGGAGAATATTCATCCCGTGTTATTCAGGTGTTACTTTGTGTTATTCAAGTGTTATTGACGTGTTATTGTGTTATTATAATACAAAAAATATTCTCAGAATACAATGACACATGAATAACATACAATAACACCAGAATAACACGGGGGGAATATTTCCTTGCGTTACTGGACATATTTTTTTTTCTCACCATCTGATGTAATATTTTTTCAATAAGAAGAGGCAGGTTCCAAAACTGCTCAATAATTAGGAAAAGAGAACAAAAGATTGTTTTTTTCTAAAGATGGTATCATCCTTTGTCTTTTGGCTGGCATTTATAAAAACTATAAATCTTTAAATGTGTTAAATTCATTATTTGCATGTAATTTGATCATCATAAAACTATGCATGAACACTAAAAAAAAAGCTCAAAAAGTGTATTTCACTCTAATGAAGAAAATAAAATTATTATTTTTTTATGTGATATTTGAGATTTAAGTGATACTCCAGTAAATATGAGTGTTTAGGTGTTAGATACGTAAATACATAAGACCTGTAAGATATGTATCTAATTATCCCTAAATTAAATAAATATATTTTAAATTAAATAAATATATTTTAATGGCCCCAGCTCGAGTATACTTAGTGCAGCTAGAAATGGGCTCGTGGCTCGTTATACTCGATTTCAAGTTGTGTTGACTCGAATTTGAATCGAGCATGATACTGCTCAAAATCGAAATGAGCTATTTTGATCTGCTTTAGCTCAGAATCACCTTGATTCGGCTCAAAATTGAAACTAACTGACTCAATTACAACAATAGTTATAACACATCATTTTCTACCAAAATCAAATCATACTTATTTAAATAAAGATAAACGTTTTATTATAATCTCTAAACAAGTTATGATCATTTTTAATCCCATAATTATTAAATATATTTAAGATAAATGCAATATATAAATTTCAATAAATTTATATTATATTCATTTTAAAGAACATTCATTTGATTCAATAACCAAATATAATTTTATATATCAATCTCAAAGTTTATTTAAAATTTTAGAAATTCATCCAAATTATTTTCTGCTCCATATGCTAATCTCAATTTTTCATTTAATACTTACATTAAATCTGTTTATTAATATTGGAGCAATTATTCTGTGCGGACAGCACATGCAAATTACGTGCGCTGTCCAAAAAGATTTAAAAAAAATTTTAAAGTGAGGCTCACTGACATACATCTTCTTTTTTTCCTTTTTTTTTTTTTTAAGAAAATATTTTTATTGATTTTTAAGCAATAATTTTTGTTAATATTGATATAAATAAAATCTGATCTAAGAACTTTTTAAAATATTTATCATTAAAAATTAAATTATATTAATCCTTGCATGCAGCGGCACGGCACCGCTAGCGATGAAAGGGAGCGGCTGAAAGCGGCATTCCACCTCACCGCATATCTAGAACCTTTTTTTTTTTTTTTTTTNTTTTTTTTTTTTTTTTTTTTTTTTTTTTTTTTTTTTTTTTTTTTTTTTTTTTTTTTGTGAATTTACATTCATACCACCTAATGCCTATATAATATTTAACATCATAAAATCTTTTTTTTCCTTTTTTAATTACATAATTACTTTCTTATAGGTGGCAAATTAAGATTCTTTTCTTGGTTCAGATGCTCTTCTCCAAACCAGGATGGCAAGATCGGTCCACTTTATATTTAAGACCGATATGGAATTTATTTTTTTATTTATATTTTATTTTTAACTAAATTTAAGTATGTCAAAAGTTACATTATTTTAGCCTATTTATTTTTTGTTACAAATTATTAATGAGTGTCGAATATAATTAAGTGAGATAATAGATTTTCTCTCCTCTCAATGTTATCACCTCTATTATGAGAATTGAACTTTTTGATTCATGATTTGTCCATGAATCACACACAAAAAAATAGAGAGAGAGAAGCGCATGGCAATAAATAATAATCTGAATTGTTGAATTGTTGATTAGTCTTTTCTTATGAAATGAACCCTCTATTTATAATGTAGTTCTCGATGATAGTAGGTTGTAAGTGTGATTGGTACGAAGGCAGCAATCTGTCGTGAATGCTCAAGATGTTGATCATCGTGCTAGCTGGTAATATAAGCTGTAGTTAAGAGTCATGGTAGTAGTTGGCCATGTGTGTCGCAGATGGTTTTTTTTAGGAGCATCGTTTGAGCATAGACGCTGCAGTTGGTCATATGGGTTGAATTGGTGAGTTGCAATGATGTTCATAGGTTGCAGGGCTAGAGTCTGGAGTTGCGGTGGCTATGAACCACGTTGGTTGTAGTGGTGAGCAGTGGCGACGTCTGTAGGTCCTGGGGCTGAAGTCAGGAGTTACACAAGTTGTGGACCACATAGACTGTATTGATTCTTTTGATGACATCAAGATATTATTGTGGCAAAATTTAGAAGTTTTACGAGTTGTATACCATGTAGGTCGTACTAGTGAGATGTGGCTACGTTCATAGGTAATGGGGCCAGAAGTTGGGAGCTGCATGAGCTGTGAAACACGTAGGTTGTTGTTAGTCATGTAGGTCGTATTGGTGAGTTATGGTGATTTCTTTAAACCGCGAGTCCAAAGTCAGGAGCTACACAAGTTGTGGACAACGTGGATTGTGGTGATGAGTTGTCATGACATCCATAGGCTGTAGGGACTGAATTTGGAAAATCTACAACTTGTGAAGCACACAAGCCGTAACGGTGAGTTGGCGTAATGTTTTTAGGTAGCAGGTGTTGAAGTCGGGAGTTGCATGAGTTGTGGACTACATAGGTCGTAGTTGGTCAAATAAGCTGTAGTGATGAGTTGCGGTCATTTATGTAAGCCTCAAGGGCCTTCAGAAGTCTATGAAGTGAGGTTTAAGAGTCTGAAGAAAGTCGTCGTCTCTAGGGGTGCATTATGAAGACATCTTTAAGAGGTTTCATTGCATCATAAATAAGGGGGTTGTCACTTTGCAATGTATGCCGAGGCTCTGTAATGCACGTTGTGACTTAGGAAGCAAATTTATTGCAAGGAGCAGCTGACGACTGATGATGGTTGACTGTGGCCAACAACGACATTTGTCAAAGGCGACAGAGGCTTAAAGTACCAGAGGATGTGGTGGTCGGAGTTGGCAGACGAAAGCAGGAGCCTTTTTTTATCATTGCTTGCAACGAAAGTAGTTGGAGTTGACTGGCAACAGCGGTCCAAGGTGGTAGTGACCGGAGGGGACAACGACTAGAGGATGCTGCAACCCGAGACTTCAGTGGCCTACGACGACGATGACCAGATGAAGAGGCAATCCAAAGTGGTGAAAATCAGCCATGGTGGTAGCTAGAGCCAGCAGCCATCATAAGTGGTGATAACCATAAGAGGCAGTGGTAGTGAGCAGAGTTGTTCAAATTTGCAATGCGGGCTGCAGGGTTGCAACTGTTTCTTCCACAGGCTCTGGTTTTCCTCTTTCTCAGTGTCTACCTCTCTCTTTCATGAGTAGTTTAGAGCTCTATTTATAGAATCCAAGTTACACATAAGCAAGGAATCCAGACCATTCTTGATCAGATGACCCAGAGAGATCCTCTTGATTGAACAACATTTGATGGACATTTGAGTGCCTTACTAATGTGAGAATTTAGTGATCCCGGGCTATTTGGATTTCTTGCCGAGATGCTCTATCTGACCGTAATCATGCCATATTTAATGTTTGTTTAACCTTCCACTTATACTCAGTAAGCTTCTAAAAGTGGTTAATAGTTTTGATCTGAGCTTGGCTTAACTCGAATTGGACCGATTTTGGTACCATTGGGTCTATCTTGTTGAGCTGATCAACTTGACTATAAGTTTATTGAAACACGAATTCGGGATGACTTTTGATCAATGTTGAACATTTCTTGCTCAAAAATTGCCTCAAGAACCATGTCATGCCTTGAGATTTATGTTGGATGTTGAAAATTTATTGATGATGCATCAATTACCCCCTATTTTCGGGCGAGACCAACTTCGTCATCTGAAAATATCCAAATATAGAACACTTTAAAATTTCATGATATTTTTATTTATATATGTATGTATGTGTGTGTGTGTGTGTGTGTTCACGAAAAATATATGTATTATATATATAGGCCGCAGTTGGTCACAAAGATCGTAGTGGTAAGCTGCAATTATATCCATATGCTAAGCTTTCTACTACATCCTTTGTGGCCAAACAACACCCCTAAAACAACCATCTAGTAGCCACATGGTCAATTACTACAATCGCTTTCAACTACAACATATACGACAAGTTGATGCTACAACCACTTTCTACAACATTAACAACAGACAACAACCTCCATAGCATTTGACTATGGCCCTTGCAACCTACCATCATCAAGAACTACATTCATTATAGCGAGACTACAACTATCATCGAGAACCGTATTCATTACAATCAAACTACAACTATTTTTGTACATTTACAATGACATATTTGTAATTTCATTTTCTCTAATTCAAGAGAAGAGTGGACCTATGTACTCACCATTCATAACGTATTATTCAACTCAGCTAGGCAATGTATTCTTCAAAGTTTTCCATGTAAAATTCAAGTTGGCTCCTTTTGCTTCTTCATTCTGTTTAATTATCTGATAGTGTCGGAGTCTCGTATAATGCCTAGACACTAAATTTATGACCCCCGCCCCAGACTCTCCAGCATGCATCATGTACTTAGATCACGAGTATATCATTTTCATATTATTAAAAATATTGATTACACTTTTATCATTAAAAAAGTTCTAAATTAAAATATAATAAATCATTCAAATTAACATTTACTCACACTTTTTAAATGCCCCATCATGAGAATTCCGTTGTAGATTTTTTTTTGAAATTATATATTTTTATTAGTTAAAATATAGTGGGAGTTATATCTCGATTGCAATCACATTCATCCCCTTAAGAAACTAATTATATATATCTTTTTTGAAATTATATATTTTTGATTTAAAACCTAAGTTTTTTTTCGTACACTTATATATACCACCCAAATATTTCCTATCACATAAAAAATAACATCATTTAACTTCCAAAAAATAAAGATTGTATACAATGCAAAGTTTTCTTATGAGCGCTAACAATCTAGAATAAGGGACATGTCATTGAATGCAACAACAATAAAGAGTGATCTGATCATGACCTACCAATTGAAGTCTAACCGAGCAAGTGACTCGTTAGAGGTCGACCAATCTGAAGCTTTTTCGCATACCAAACGGATGTCATATGTTTTTTAGTTTATTTGATCGAGTCTCATCCTCAAGTCTTGTGTTTACCTTTCGGGGTAAATACATAACTTGAGGTGTAGTGCTCTTTCATTTAAACTATGAAAGATAAAAAATCAGTTTGATTTATGTATATATTAAATGTCTTTCGGAAGCGAACGACGAGATTTCGATTTCAGCGGCCGACAGCTTCCAGCAGGCAACTCTCCAAGCCAACAAAATATCGCCGACAGTATGTGATATGATAATTTAAGTTTTAAGTGGATGTCACGTAGATAAGTATAGCAATAAGGTATTTTTTATTTAAATAAATACATAAACTTTAAAAATATATATCTTGGTTTAGAAGAATCATAAAAATAAAATAAAAATACTCCTAAACTCAAAAAATAGAGACAGACCTAGAAAAAATAAAATTAAAAAAAATGGAAACTGTATTTTTGAGTATTAAAAATAATAAAAAAATTAAAAATTCCAAAAAATATAAATATATCTTAAAAATCACAAAATTATCTTGATTAAAGAAAACCACTTTAATACACTGCTATAAAATTTTCAAAGTCAGAAAATGTGTTTTAAATATCTATGTGTATTTTCCTATAATATTATTAATTTTGGCTTAAAGTAATTATAATAATTAAAATATGAATTGAAAAAATATAAATTTTAGCCTAGTGAGCTCTCTGAGATCATGGGCACTTAGAANTTTTCCTATAATATTATTAATTTTGGCTTAAAGTAATTATAATAATTAAAATATGAATTGAAAAAATATAAAATTTGGCCTAGTGAGCTCTCTGAGATCATTGGCACTTAGAAAAAATGAAATTTTAACTAAAATAAAAAGTTCATTTTTGAGCAATTAAAAATAATTAAAATAATATAAAAATCACAAAAATATAAAACATCTCAAAATGTTACTAAAATTTCCTTGATCAAGGACAGTAAGTTAAAAATGCTTCCCTGAATTTTTAAAAATCAAAAAATGTATTTTGAATACTTAAAACTATTGTTCAATGTATTTATAATTATTCACTAAAATAATTATAATAAATAAAATCAAAATAAAAAAATACAAAATTGAGCTTGTTGATTTATTNAATAATTAAAATAATAAAAAAATCACAAAAATATAAAATATCTCAAAATGTTACTAAATTTTCCTTGATCAAGGACAGTAAGTTAAAAACGCTTCCCTGAATTTTTAAAGGTCCAAAAATGTATTTTGAATACTTAAAACTATTGTTCAATGTATTTATAATTATTCAATAAAATAATTATAATAAATAAAATAAAAATCAGAAAAATATAAAATTGAGCTTGTTGAATTCTCTTATAAGATTTTAGACATTTTATAGGACATTCAAGCCTATCATGATTTGTTGAAGGAACTCATCCTCACAACATAATAATCAAACATAACATAACAAATGAATTCCTTAAGAACCAACCAAGATATGATTCGGGACCGGATAATTCACAAATCAATAGAAATAACCCAAACTACTTATCCTACATTTATGACCCAATGCCCAAGGGTCTAAGTCTTCCCTAAAGTATTTAAACCCTTGTGGGCAACTGGGGATATTTGTTTATATCACATATGGATCATCGGACTTGTGTAAGTTTGAGGTCTAGATAGCTAGGGTAATGACAATAATGCTAATGTGTGCTAAAATGAAGGATACGATGTAAGATTTTAGAATTGTATCTCTTACCTTAAGGACCTTTAATCAATGCAGAGGATAAGGACCGATGATACTATTCGACGACTCTTAAGAAGATGATTGCCCTCGATACTCTTAGGTTGTCTATAATTTTAACTCGATTGGATTGATTAACCTATGGATTACACCGTTTACAAAATATTTTAAACAAATTTCTCTTTTTCAAGATAAAATTGTGTATGCATGAAAATTAAATTCAAATGAAAATTTGTAAA
This sequence comes from Phalaenopsis hybrid cultivar, assembly GCA_002079205.1. NCBI lineage: Eukaryota > Viridiplantae > Streptophyta > Magnoliopsida > Asparagales > Orchidaceae > Phalaenopsis > Phalaenopsis hybrid cultivar. Next base: position 43,875 of record JXCR01124223.1, on the reverse strand, counting down.
GGCCTGCGGTCAATCACTTGGATCAAGGTTAGGACTGCCGTCCATAGATGATTGGGTTGGTAGCTCTTACTTAAGGTCAGGAAGCACACAGTCCAGCTCTGAGCCTCCACCTTTGCCCATGTCACCCAGTTCTAGTCTTCCTTATGTGAATATAGGTTTTTTTTACTCGGGTTTTGTAGCGCCTCAGTTTCCAACTTTTCTGTACCGGATGTTTATGTTTACTTCTTTGTAATTTATTTAATTCCTGCAAATATGTTCTACTTTATGATGCTAACCATGCAGTTGGATTAGTAAGAAGATGACAGGTATGCATTTATATTTTATGCACTGCAATTTTGTTTATTTACTTTACAATATCTTTTTTTCTTACTTTCATTTATTTACCTTGCTTGCAAAAATTTTCAAAATAGAAAATTACAAAACTATTTTTAAATATAAACAACATTTGCAAAATACAACAACAAAAGAAAAGGTTCATAATACGTCCTCTTAAATTTATAGGAGTCCATCGGATGAAGTAACCCACGGTTGCTAATAAGATCTCCCTGATTTAAATGAGCCTAAAGTCTCGTTTAAGCTAAGTAAAATCAAAAGAAAATTGTAGTACCAGAACGAGGGAACCATGAGATCCTAACTAGTGACGCTCTAATCAATTTTAAACCCCCCACATAATAATTGCTAGATTTTTCATTTAAACCTTTAAACCTTAGATGTTAAGATTGTTACTTCAACGAGGAACTCGGAGCTAGTGTCATGGACAACATGACAAGGATGTACAGAAGAACAACTTCTAAAGAGCAAACAGATCTACAACAACATGACAATCTAAAACAGCACGAGGATCTACAACAACACATCTTTTCTTAGAATTAAACAACAAGCTATAAGACTTCGAGGTTGTCCGTCTAGTACGACATAAATCCTCAACTTTATCTTTAGGTCTTTGCACAATCATGTTGTGCAATATAAGTCATAACTCATTTTAGGATTCTGAGGTCTAAATTCTCATATCTTTCAGGCTATTTATTTGACCGTCTTACATAAATGCAAGCCCTATATAATAATAATTAGCAGGATGAAATATTTAATATCTTATCACCAAAATTAAAGTCAAATCATAGGGTAACTTGGGAAGTCACCGAAGTTCTCTTCAGGATCTGTGGCATGCCCTAGTTCTTCTTTCTTTGGATTCTAACATAAAATATTCCAAGTTTGAGCCTTTCCCATTTCATACCTCTTTGTCCGATCTTTAAAAAGTCCTACTTTTTGAAATTTTGAAGGCATGATTTTATGATCTAAATTGAGAGTTTTCTTATGTGACTTTATTCATTTAATATGTAATTAATTATAAGGGTTTGCCCTTATAGAAAACTTTATGAACTCAGTTTAATATAAACTCTATCTGATCTTCCATATTAGATAGGGGAATTTCTCGGCACATAACAAAAAGTTCGTATACCAAACGGATGTCATAAATTCATTAGTTTATTTAATCGAGCCCCACCAGTAAGTAGTGTATCTATCCTTCGGGGTGGGTACATCACTTGCGATGGTGTGCTCGATCATTTAAACTATTGTCTATATGAGATCGTTTCGGTTTCATATTTTCAAAGAATTAAAATACTATTTTTTTAAAATTAAAATACTATTTTTTCTAAAAATTCAAATTTATATTATATTAAATTTAAAGACACACACAGACACGTATTTTTCCCCACCGACAATTATTTTTTATAATTAAAAGATTCATATTACTTCAAAATGACCCAAAGTTTTACTGGATATTGAGAATATTATTCTACTTCCTTATATATTTTCATTAATTTTTAAGTTCATTTTTTTTTCAATATTTTTTTTGGAATACAAAGTAATATTAAATAAATTATAATTAATAATTAGTAAATCAAAATAATTTAATAAATTTAATGTTGGAAATTTTTACTTAAGTCATATCTAACTTTTAGAAATTCTTTCATAAATTTCTGAGGATATTTAAATTCAAACTAAAATAAAAATTGGAATTAGAACATAAAATCAACAAACCTTTAAATAACAAAAAATAAAAATATCCATTTAACCCACTTTTGTGTATTCCTAAGCAATATGGAACAACATTTTTTTCTTTTTGAACAATTTGTAACTAAACCAAAGAGAAGATGAAGTTGAGACTAAAACTAAACCAGACAAGGATAACCTTGAACTTGAATCAAAATGAAACAAAGGTGAACCAAAGAAAATGGATGAGCAAGGAGGAACACTTAAAAATGAATCATTATAGGTGGAGCTCCTTGATGTGTGATGAACCAGAGAAGAGAAGCTGACGACCTCACAAACGAGTCTATCAGTTTTGTAAGTTTGGATTAAGTTGGGTAAGGGTTTTTTCTAGCAACCCATTTTTCTCCTTTTTTGTGTATAATAAAATTCACCTACATCAACCAATAGTTATGATTTTGTTATTTTAGTTTGCTTGCTTTAATTAATTGNCATGATTTGTTGAAGGAACTCATCCTCACAACACAATAATCAAACATAACATAACAAATGAATTCCTTAAGAGTCAACCAAGATATGATTCGGGACCGGATAATTCACAAATCAATAGAAATACCCCAAACTACTTATCGTACATTTATGACCCAATGCCCAAGAGTTCAAGTCTTCCCTAAAGTATTTAAACTCTTGTGGGCAACTGGAGATATTTGTTTATGTCACATATGGATTATCGGACTTGTGTAAGTTTGAGGTCTAGGTAGCTAGGGTAATGACAATAATGCTAATGTGTGCTAAAATGAAGGATACGATGTAAGATTTTAGAATGGTATCTCTTACCTTAAGGACCTTTAATCAATGGAGAGGATAAGGACCGATGATACTATTCGACGACTCTTAAGAAGATGATTGCCCCCGATACTCTTAGTTTGTCTATAGTTTTAACTCGATTAGATTGATTAACCCATGGATTACACCCTTTACAAAATATTTTTAACAAATTTCTCTTTTTCAAGATAAAATTGTGTATGCATGAAAATTAAATTCAAATGAAAATTTGTAAAGGCCTGCGGTCAATCACTTGGATCAAGGTTAGGACTGCCGTCCATAGATGATTGGGTTGGTAGCTCTTACTTAAGGTCAGGAAGCACACAGTCCAGCTCTGAGCCTCCACCTTTACCCATGTCAGCCAGTTCTAGTCTTCCTTATGTGAATATAGGTTTTTTTTTTACTCGAGTTTTGTAGCGCCTCAGTTTCCAACTTTTCTGTACCGGATGCTTCTGTTTACTTCTCTGTAATTTATTTAATTCCTGCAATTATATTCTACTTTATGATGCTAACCATTTAGTTAGATTAGTAAGAAGATGATAGGTATGCATTTATATTTTATGCACTGCAGTTTTATTTATTTACTTTACAATATCTTTTTTTCTTACTTGCATTTATTTACCTTGCTTGCAAAAATTTTCAAAATTAAAAATTACAAAACTATTTTCAAATATAAACAACATTTTCAAAATACAACAACAAAAGAAAAGCTTCATAATACATCCTCTTGAATTTATAGAAGTCCATCGGATGAAGTAACTCACGGTTGCTAATAAGATCTCCCTGATTTAAATGAGCATAAAGTCTCGTTTAAGCTAAGTAAATTCAAAAGAAAATAGTAGTACCAGAACGAGGGAACCATGGGATCCTAACCGGTGTCGCTCTAATCAATTTTAAACTCCCACATAATAATTGAACTAGATTTTTCATTTAAACCTTTAAACCTTAGACGTTAAGATTGTTACTTCGACGAGGAACTCGGAGCTAGTGTCATGGACAGCACGACAAGAATGTACAAAAGAACAACTTCTAAAGAGCAAACAGATCTACAATAACATGACAATCTAAAACAGCACGAGGATCTACAACAACACATCTTTTCTTAGAATTAAACAAAAAGCTATAAGACTTTGAGGTTGTCCGTCTAGTACGACATAAATCCTAAACTTTATCTGTAGGTCTTTGCACAATCATGTTGTGCAATATAAGCCCTAACTCGTTTTAGGATTCTGAGGTCTAAATTCTCAAATTTTTCAGGTTATTTGTGCGACCTTCTTACATAAATGCAAGCCCTATATAATAATAATTGGTAGGATAAAACATTTAATATCTTCTCACCAAAATTAAAGCCAAACCATAGGGTAACTTGGGAAGTCACCGAAGTTCTCCTCAGGATCTGTGGCATCCCCTAGTTCTTCCTTCTTTGGATTCTAACATAAAATATTCCAAGTTTGAGCCTTTCCCATTTCATACCTCTTTGTCTGATCTTTAAAAAGTCCTACTTTTTGAAATTTTGAAGGCATAATTTTATGATCTAAATTAAGAGTTTTCTTATGTGACTTTATTTATTTAAGATGTAATTAATTATAAGGGCTTGCCCTTATAGAAAACTTTATGAACTCAATTTAATATAAACCCTATCTGATCTTTCATATTATATAGGAGAATTTATCGGCACATAACAAAAAGTTCGCAGACCAAACGAATGTCATAAATTCTTTAGTTTATTTAATCAAGCCCCACCAGTAAGTAGTGTATCTATCCTTCGGGGTGGGTACATCGCTTGCAGTGGTGTGCTCGATCATTTAAACTATTGTCTATATGGGATCAATTCGATTTCATATTTTCAAAACAATAAAATATTATTTTTTTTAAATTAAAATACTATTTTTCTAAAAATCCATATTTATATTATATTAAATTTAAAGACACACACACGTATTTTTCCCCACCGACAATTATTTTTTATAATTAAAAGATTCATATTACTTCAAAATGACCAAAAGTTTTACTGGATATTGAGAATATTATTCTACTTCCTTATATATTTTTATTAATTTTGAAGTTCATTTTTTTTCTATATTTTTTTTTTGGAATACAAAGTAATATTAAATAAATTATAATTAATAATTAGTAAATCAAAACAATTTAATAAATTTAATATTGGAAAATTTTACTTAAGTCATATCTAACTTTTAGAAATTCTTTCATAAATTTCTGAGGATATTTAAATTCAAACTAAAATAAAAATTGGAATTAGAACATAAAATCAACAAACCTTTAAATAACAAAAAATAAAAATATCCATTTAACTCACTTTTGTGTATTCCTAAGCAATACGGAACAACATTTTTTTTTCTTTTTGAACAATTTGTAACTGAACCAAAGAGAAGATGAAGTTGAGACTAAACCTAAACCAGACAAGGATAACCTTGAACTTTAATCAAAATGAAATAAAGGTGAACCAAAGAACATGGATGAGCAAGGAGGAACACTTAAAAATGAATCATTATAGGTGGAGCTCCTTGATGTGTGATGAACCAGAGAAGAGAAGTTGATGACCTCACAAACGAGTCTATCAGTTTTGTAAGTTTGGATTAAGTTGGGTAAGGGTTTATTCTAGCAACCCATTTTTCTCCTTTTTTGTGCATAATAAAATTCACCTACATCAACCAATAGTTATGATTTCGCTATTTTAGTTTGCNCACACACACACATATATATATATATATATATAGTAAAGGTTTTTTTGGTGGTTAAGGTTTTTTTGGTGGTTAATGCTTGGCCTAGATCTTATGTGGTGGGTGCTTATAAAATACTTTTTTTACTCTAAATTAACAAATTAAATTAAAATAATTTAAAATCAAAATAATTGATCTAAAATCTTTAAAAAAATCAATAAAACTAAATATAAACCCATAGTAATAAATGAAAAAAAAATTAGTAAAACTAAATATAAGCCCATAGTAATAAATGAGTCATATGCACTTACATATTTCATTTTCTCGTTTCTTCAAGCATTAACTCTACTGTATATATAGGGGCATCTGAAAAGTACGTATAACTATTTTCTCAAGTGATATTGCCTAAATTCTGATTGACCTTGATTCTAAATAAATGTTTTCATAAATGCATAGTGCATATTTATCAAGCTTATAATTAAATTAATTCTTAATAAAAATTAATAAAAATATTGCAATATGTAGAATCATTGCACATCATTCATATGCCATGCTACTTGAATATAATAGTCATGTTATAAGTCATTGTTTTCTTCAAATAAATAATAACATGACTTATATTTCAATTATTTACTCAGACCTCATGATTTGAGATAGTCAGATGAGTTTAGCTGACAGTTCTTTCTAGGCCAGTAGAGTCAGTTTTATTTAATATCAAGATAAAATAATTGAATTATAAGTTCATTGTAATCTCTTAGACTAGGTTCAAGATCTTTTTTTGATAACTAATCTCACAATAATTTTAGAATCTTAGTCTTGTTATATCATAGGTGCTCATCTCTCATATTTTTTACGTGATCTTGTTTGTTAGAATATATGTAATAGCACTCTAATAGTTGAATAGCTCCAAAATGGAATAAATAAGTCTCTCAAATCAAAATTGTAAAGCCTAATTATACGACAATATTGCTACTTAGATTTTCAGTATACAAGCCTCCTCTATCTTTTCTCATTTGGCATTTAAAAAGAACTATTAGAATTTAAACTTTTTGATTTTCTCTTTAAAAGGTAATCTTGAAAATTTAATTGTTACAATTCATTAAGACTTGAGCTAATATTTTAATTGAGTGTTTTCTTAAAATAATTTCTCTAATAAGATGTAACTAACTATGGGGGTTTACTCTTTTAGAGAACTTGTAATTCAAGTTAATATAAACCTTATTAATTGATGGTTAGGTCAGAGAAAAATCTCTAGTTCACATAAACATATAATTTTTAAAATAATTTTTTAGTAAATGAATTCATTCTAGAACTTTACTTTTATATTTTGGGATAATAAATTAGTTTAAATGCCACATTTGGTCATCTAAATAAAATTCTTTAAAATTTGTGGTGTTGCTAATAAAATAACCATAGTTTGTTATGTTATTTAATCATTGAAAAAAAATTACAAGTTGATATATATATATATATATATATGACTCTCACAAAAAAGAGAATTAGGTAAATATAATGATCATACAAAAGACTATATAAACACTTAACACATTCACCCTCAACATAAATTGATTTAGCATGNGATATATATATATATATATATATGACTCTCACAAAAAAGAGAATTAGGTAAATATAATGATCATACAAAATACTATATAAACACTTAACACATTCACCCTCAACATAAATTGATTTAGCTTGAGCATCATCTAGTAAATCATTTTATCATAAATCTTCAAATTTTAAGCTTAATTACACAAAGGAAAGGACTAAAAAATGAAATAACTTTGCAAAGAAAAAATAAAATAATGAAATAAAAAGTAAACTTGATTTAAATTACCTCTAAATAAAGATTAAGAATGCTAACTGCGAGTTACTAAATATTATCACACATAAAGCAACTTCTTAAGAATATCCTTATTAAAGTAAGAGATGAGAAAATTTGAAGAATGTGATAAAATTTTAATTAATCCTTAGGTAAAATATGAAAAGAGGAACTTATATTTTTTGTGCCATTTACGTCATTTGATTTCAAATGCTTTAGAATTTTAAAATATGATATAAATAAGAATAATAAAAAAAATTTCAAAATATTTAGATAATTTAATCAATGCTTTAGAATTAATGTACATGGAATATCTCTTAAATATTTTTGTCTTTTATTTCAGCTTTTGGACAAAAATTTTTTTTATTATTTTAATAATAATGTTTTATGAGTTAAAGTTGAAATGAAGGCACAATTCATCAATTAATGATAATATAATAACCAATTAACTCAGAGAAATCTTTCAAGTTTTTTTTGTATTTTAGCTTTTGAAGAAAAAATAATATTAATTATGTTAATAATTAAATTTAGGAAGAAGNAAAATTTAAAGAATGTGATAAAATTTTAATTAATCCTTAGGTAAAATATGAAAAGAGGAACTTATATTTTTTTGTTCCATTTACGTCATTTGATTTCAAATTCTTTAGAATTTTAAAATATGATATAAATTAGAATAATTAAAAAAATTTCAAAATATTTAGATAATTTAATCAATGCTTTAGAATTAATGTAGATGGAATATCTCTTAAATATTTGTCTTTTATTTGAGCTTTTGGACAAAAAATTTTTTTATTATTTTAATAATAATATTTTATGAGTTAAAGTTGAAATGAAGGCACAATTCATCAATTAATGATAATATAATAACAAATTAACTCAGAGAAATCTTTCAAGTTTTTTTGTATTTTAGTTTTTGAAGAAAAAATAATATTAATTTTCTTAATAATTAAATTTAGGAAGAAACAAAATCCACTGCCTATTGGATATAAAATGATAACATAAATTGGTGTGTTTAATAATTGCATTCTATTATAATGGAATAATTTGTGAAACAATAATAATATATTAACTAAATAACTTGTAGTTTTTGAGAATTCATATTACATTTCAATTTTTTAGAGACAAAAAATAACTTTTATTGCTTTTAATAATTTTGAAATAAAAACTAGATTTAATTCCANAATTGGTGTGTTTAATAATTGCATTCTATTATAATGGAATAATTTGTGAAATAATAATAATATATTAACTAAATAACTTGTAGTTTTTGAGAATTCATATTACATTTCAATTGTTTAGAGACAAAAAATAACTTTTATTGCTTTTAATAATTTTGAAATAAAAAACTAGATTTAATTCCGACAATTTAATTTGAAACATGTGACTGAGGTTATCTGTAAAGGATCTAAACCATCTAGTATGATATTTGGCTAATCAATGAATAATAGCTAAATAAATCATCTAATAAAATTAAAATTTAAATTAAATTAAATTTTATTGTATGANTTATCTGTAAAGGATCTAAACCATCTAGTATGATATTTGGCTAATCAATGAATAATAGCTAAATAAATCATCCAATAAAATTAAAAATTAAATTAAATTAAATTTTATTGTATGTCTGATTGAAATTATTAAAACAAATTAAATGAAGTAAAGGCTAGTATTTTGATATGAGAAAAAATACAAGCAACATTTATATTAATATTAATATTATAGATGTATGAGGAATTGAGTGGAAGGGTTAAAAGGAAAGTGCTAGATATTAAATATCAAACCCTTGCATACTTGAAAAGGTTTTGGAAGGTTTTTAGAGTCAATGGAAGTGAGTTGAGGGTTGATGGTGAGAATTTATGTAGGTGGAAAGGGGTAAAAAAGTATTGAAAATGATGGGAAATGGCGTAAAGGTTTACAAAGATGGATGAACCTAAATTATTTAAGATAGCTAGGTGAGTTAAATAAGATTTATTCTAGNTTTTTAGAGTCAATGGAAGTGAGTTGAGGGTTGATGGTGAGAATTTATGTAGGTGGAAAGGGGTAAAAAAGTTTTGAAAATGATGGGAAATGGCGTAAAGGTTTACAAAGATGGATGAACTTAAATTATTTAAGATAGCTAGGTGAGTTAAATAAGATTTATTCTAAAAGAAGGGAAAGGGTTGGAGATGAGCTTAGGATGAAAATTAAGAAGAGGAAGATGGAATGTACTCAATCTCATTGAAGGTTATTTTAGCCACGAAACAATGAAAGGTAAACATAAATTAATTCTTCATTGTAGCCAAAGTGCTTCAAATAACCCTTTCTTATATCTGAGACTTTGAAAAAATCAAACTCCTTATAGGAAAGGGTTGGTAACTTCAAAATAATGTATGGTTATATGTATTGGGAGATCATGTATGTTATATAGTTGATTCGATCCTTAACATGTTGGAAGTAGAGTGATGTGTCATCTTGGGATATGGAGAATGCCTAGTAATCGTCAATGAATACCTCTATCAAGTGAGAAGGTGGTTTACTTAGTCAACAAGGTATCTTCCACAAATTAAGTAATCATTTCCTTGTTTTGGCCTTCCACTCCATGTTATAAAATTCTCTTAATGCCTTCTTGCTTGTCTTGAGTAAATAAGCATTCCATGTGATCAATATTATGGTAGGTACTCTAACAACTTTATAAATTTTATATAATTTGCAAATACAAAGAAAATGTAAGAGCCAAGAAGACCATCACATATACAAATAATAGTTTTGAGATACCAACAAATGAATTTAAATGAAAAATACCATATCTAATAAAATATTATATAACTTGACGATTGAACATTTGAATCCATTGTCATCGACCTTATGAGTGTTTTATGATTTAAGAAAATAAACTCCCTAGATCCATAAGAGAAATTATCGAATGAGTTGAAGTTTTTACGAACTTGTAAAGAACATATGTTCTCCGCTATTATCATCTGGTGCCTCATCTACTATTATGAACTACACTCCAAATAGTTTAGATTAAATGTTCAACTGCATTTAATTATTTTGTTCGTCTACAAAGTTACTATTCAATATTTTATTGTATTATATTTCCTTATAAAGATGATATATCTTCCATATAAAAAATAAGACTTTATGGTTATCAAGTGGCAATCTACAAAAATATGCATTTGGTTTAAATAAGTCACATGCCCTTGAGGTATTTCCTTCAGCCTTAATATGTATCATCACATTATTAGCTTCCTTATAATAAATAATATATTTATTTTTACATTTAGATGAATACTCTTGTTACATTTTTATTTATTTTCCTACATTCTTATGTAAGCCAATAAAAGCAGTTTAACCGGATGACTCAACATGATAAATTTAGAAACACATTATTTCATCAAAGATGTGAAGCACATCATCATACTTTCTTCATCGAAGCCCGAGATCACAAGAGCCCAATGTAACATCGATGGAACAAGTTTTGGTGATGACAGAGGTTGATAGGATTGAGACACTAGCTCTGGGCACGAGACAGGCATGACAAAAGACATTTCAAGATATTAGGGTCGATACCTTTCCACCAACGCCAACACCTTACGAAAAGGTTCATGTTACCCTCACTTCAGATCTAAGTAAGCCGATTGTGGTTGACCTTGGGAGTATTTAGCCACAGAGGCGGGACATGTAGTTTAATTCAATAGTACTTCGAGATAATTGGACCATTATGAATGTTTGCACGTAAATACGANTTAGAAATCAAACAACTTGGTAGGTGTCGGTGAGTAGTTGTATCCTCTGAGCATACTTAGGGGTAGCACCGCCTCTTAATGGCATCACATTCACAACCTACAGCAAATTTACAACGTCATGTCAGAATATTGTGTATGCTGCATAATAATATAGGCGAAATAATCTGAAATGAATTGTCCCACCATTTAAAAATCAGATTAAATGACCACTTCTCTTTTTGTAAAAGATGACGATCATATAAATATCTTGGAACATTTACATACATACGGCTCAATTCCTATGTATTTAAATATCTAATATCACAAAAAAAAAGTCAAATACCTAAACATCAATTTTTACATACATACCACGTTATATATGCATAAAAAAAAGGTGTATTTAACTTTTTCAAAGTTAAAATGATGGTATTTTTTATGTGAAAGATCTGGGTGGTAAAAATGTAAAAAGAAAAATTTAGGTGTTAGATATGCAAATACATGAATTGGGTGGGTATAGGTAAATGCTCCAAATATTTTTTACGAGAATTTTGAGGTTAAAAGTCATCTACAAGAAACTATCCACTGAGAGTCAAAACAGTTTTTAAAGATTTCAATTGTCGCCATTTTTTTCCTTCAAAAAAGGGTGGAAATGTCAAAATGATAGAAGCNTGAATTGGGTGGTATAGGTAAATGCTCCAAATATTTTTTACGAGACTTTTGAGGTTAAAAGTCATCTACAAGAAACTATCCACTGAGAGTCAAACAGCTTTTAAAGATTTCAATTGTCGCCATTTTTTTTTCTTCAAAAAAGCGTGGAAATGTCAAAATGATAGAAGGACACCAGATTTCATTATTTTTCTATCTTTTCCCTCTCTTTTCTATAAGATTTACTTGGCTTCATCATTGAGCTGCTGAAGTAGTCAAGACAAGCAGGAAACTAGAAGCTCAGAGGATTGGTTCAAGGTAACAAACCTTTACATCACTAAATGTCTTAGCCGCAGTAAATCTGATGTTGATAGGAAAGAAAGCAGAGGGGTCAGCCGGAGGCACAACGAACTCCATCGATCCACTATTAAGGATGGAAAAAAGATATTGAGAAAGCAAAGGTAAATT
>JXCR01124211.1:0-17580 GCA_002079205.1 Phalaenopsis hybrid cultivar | reverse complement strand
TATTATCTGAAGAGTTACCATTGTGACTAGTCCATCTCAACTGTTTGGAAACAAAGATAAAATTAACAGTGCCGTGACCTCGTCATTGAACTTGATGTTAATAAAACATAAGCCAACTTCATATTGAACAATCTCTTCATTATAAAAATTTTATTTGAGATTGAATGCTTATCGTAAATCATTAGTAGTACAACCATGAGATCTACCGTAGTTTTCTCATTTATCATGTTGAAAACAACAAATAAGGCTTATCATACTTCCCATTCTTCCAGAGTTTTCAATTTAGACTTCTTGGTAATTCCTTCTAGTGACGAATACTATTTCTTTTTATAAATAAATATTCAATTTGCATTTTTCAAAAAACAAAATTCAATCGTTAAACTTCACCTTGTACCTTTCTTCATCAGCCATTGCCCCCGCATGAATTAGAGATTTTTAGAAAATGTAGTTTTGATACCACTTGTAATGAGATTAAGATAAATGTAAAACATTGAATCAAGAGATTCAAAACAAAAAACTTGAACAGAAGCACACATCAAGTAATTCCAGAAAAAATTCGCAAATCACACCAACATTTAACATAGAAAAACCCAAGAACGGGAAAAAATCACGAAGTCAGACGACACAAAAGAATCCATTATGAAAATGAGGAAAAAAATGTACAAATTACAATGCACTCGAGTCTCTACTATGTTGGAACTCAAATAATACTTAAGTACGTTCATTCCTCTGTTGGGCACAAGAGAAATTTGCAAATGACATGCACCTAACGCTTGTTTGCACAAAGTTCTTCTTCGCGTACACACCAAAGAGAGAACTTCACATGCGACAGACTAAAAAAATCCTTCTCGCATCAAATTCAAATCTTTTAATTTTTGAATTGTAGAAAAACTACTACTAGTGCTAGGGCACCACCCCTGGGTACATGATTTTCGGACAGTTGGTGTTGTGAGCGACCCCCGACACAACGACGCCCTTGCGGGTGTCGAGTTTTCCCCTTGAAACTTTCGGATGGGCGAATAGGCGCCGCACTGGCACTGGGGCAGCCCTATCCAAGCGTNATGATTTTCGGACAGTTGGTGTTGTGAGCGACCCCCGACACAACGACGCCCTTGCGGGTGTCGAGTTTTCCCATTGAAACTTTCGGATGGGCGAATAGGCGCCGCACTGGCACTGGGGCAGCCCTATCCGAGCGTTGGGGCGTCTTAATCAGCCTCTGCACACAACAATTTCTATGTTAGACATATGCCAGTTACATACAACCAACATATGCTTGACACACTAAAAATTATGTCAACCAATTTTTATTGTGAAATTGAAGTCCTACATTTATCGTATGCGAAAATATACAAAGTGGCACTTTTTAACACTGTAGGACACGGTTCGGTTTGATACTAAAAACTGAGACTTGTACTTACGGGAGTTTTCCTACCTATATGTCGTCTCCCTCTCTTCATATCTCAGNGTGAAATTGAAGTCCTACATTTATCGTATGCGAAAATATACAAAGTGGCACTTTTTAACACTGTAGGACACGATTCGGTTTGATACTAAAAACTGAGACTTGTACTTACGGGAGTTTTCCTACCTATATGTCGTCTCCCTCTCTTCATATCTCAGATCTCCATTACCGTAACTTAAGTTGCTCTTACATCTCGTTGTCGAAGTTGAAGTCAATCCTGCATCTACACCTTTTCTGAGTCATTATAGCATCTCACCCTTGAAGTCGAATTTGCGCTACATCTTACCCTCAAAGTTGGAAGTCAGAGTGGAAGACAGCTTATGACTTGCGCCTCACCTTTGCTTTGAAGTCAAAGGTATATCCCCTCTGCACCCTACTTGAGAATCTGAAGCCGAAGGTAATACAATTGTTCAAGTCTTCTTTTCCTGAAATAGCTGAAGCGAAAGCCGAGTCATAAGCTAAAATATTTCCTTCACTTATTCTATTTTTGGTTTTAATAGGTTCATGCCCTCATTCCCTAGCCAATCATCTTCTTGGCTTCACCTTTGCTTCAAATTCAAAGGTGATAAAATGTCTATTATCTTTATTTATGTGGCGATTGACGCACTTATCCTGAGTTTTGTGGCTATGTTTATAGGTTAACTTAATTAATTATAAGTTTGTTTGCTACCATCATTTACTGTAACAATTTTATTACGCTTGATTCATTGAGTGGAATTATGTCTGTTGGTGAATTTGATTGTTGATTGATGGAATATTTATTTCACATGCTTTATTGCTTGAGTTTTGAGTTGTGATAGATTTGAAAAGAAAAAATATATCTTTGCCCTTTAATTTGAGCACTGCTTATGATTGCTAGTTTTGTAAGAAAAATACTGAGCATAAGTTCCACATTTGTGTTCACCGTTTGTTCACTAAAAACCAATTGATGTTCCAAATCTAGTGTGTTTTGAATCAATATTAATAATAGGCTGTGCTCTTTCTTTTCAATGTTTTTGTTCTCAATGAATTTTTAAGTTTCTTTAATGATTTACTAGGATAATGAATTTCGATAGGGGCACTAATATGGTTGGTAATAGTCCCATAGAAGATGAGACAATACCAATATTGGCAAAACTTTTGACAACTAAAAACGATTAATAAATATTATTGTGAGAAGGCATTATTTTTTTATTAACCGTGTTTCTTTTATCATTATTAAGTTTATTTATAATGTTGCACTTCATTCTATACTATTTTTAGTACATAGTATTAGAAACTATATATAGTATATCAAGGAATAAATCACATAATGACACCTGACTATTTGTGTGCGATTGATTTAGTTTTGCATTTTTCTACTATATAATTGATCAAACATAATCCTTTATGTAGAAATTATGATACAAAGTTGATCTTAATTTAGTCTCAGCTATACAAGATTGGTCCCTTTCTTGTCCAAGATGGATTATTTTGGATCATTTGTAGAATCGAGGACTAAATTGGAGAATTGTGATGTTTTCAGACTAGATTGGCAGCATATGAATGGATAGGGAGTATTTTGAAAGTTAACCCTAATTTGTAAAGTATAAAAATATGTTTGTGACGTGTAATGTCCTGCTTTCTAGAATTATAATGTGTCGCGGTCTCCTGTACCTGCGTCTATATGGGTGCTTCATAGATTTCAACTTGAATCTAAACTCTAGCTTCCAAAGTACACTTTTCTCAAAAGTATGACAATCCAAAAAAACAACTTTATCAAATTCGGGTAAAATGGAATCAGCTGCAGGAAAAACTTCATGCATGTGTAACAATATTTTCTGCATATGCTGAAATTATACTTGACTATGTTGTGTTTTCTTAAGCCACTTGCTACTTGTTGTTGACTAGCTTTTACTTATTTCAGAAGATGGGTCCTTGAGAGGAAGTTATACATTGTGTTTTCTTAAGACACTCGCTACTTGTTGTTGACTAGCTTTTACTTATTTCAGAAGATGGGTCCTTGAGAGGAAGTTAGCGGATTCACAAGTTTCGCAGGAGGAACAAATGAAAATAATCAAGGACCTAGAACGAAAGGAAACAGAGTACATGCGACTAAAGAGACATAAGATATGTGTTGATGATTTTGATCTACTAAACATCATAGGAAGAGGAGCGTTTGGAGAGGTTTGGAATTCCATTTTTTGTGTATTGTCTGTACTTTTGTCCACTGTTGTATTGTTTTCATTTCCTTTTTGTAGTCATGAAATATTCAAAATAAACTTTGGTCATGCTTGGAGGCTTTCACACATTGGTTTTGATTTCCTGAACAAAGTTGATGAAGATGGAGTTGTTCAAGATACTATATCTTTTCTTATATTGTACTTTTGCCATCCATGAAGCTCTTGGAGGCTTACTGTAGTATTTCTTACAGGTTAGGCTTTGCCGTGAGAAGTCCACAGGTAATATTTATGCAATGAAGAAGCTTAAGAAGTCTGAAATGCTTAGCAGAGGACAGGTGAGATACATGAGAAGTTGGTATTCTTTATGAATGCTGAAATAACAGTTAATAAGTCATGGTCTCTTTTTGTTAATTTTGCAGGTTGAACATGTCAGAGCTGAAAGAAATCTACTTGCTGAAGTTGCAAGCCA
This sequence comes from Phalaenopsis hybrid cultivar, assembly GCA_002079205.1. Lineage (NCBI taxonomy): Eukaryota > Viridiplantae > Streptophyta > Magnoliopsida > Asparagales > Orchidaceae > Phalaenopsis > Phalaenopsis hybrid cultivar. Next base: position 13,508 of record JXCR01124211.1, on the reverse strand, counting down.
TTGTATTGTAAAATTGTACTACTCATTTCAAGATGCTGATTACCTGTACCTAATCATGGAGTATCTTCCTGGAGGTGACATGATGACTCTGCTTATAAGAGAGGATACCTTGACTGAAAATATTGCTAGATTCTACATCGCCCAGAGTGTTTTGGCGATAGAGTCCATTCATAAACATAATTACATTCATAGGTTTGTTTCGTTAATTTTGGAGTCTTCAAACACACATATATTATCTATCTGATCTCTATTCAATCTAATGACATGCAGAGATATCAAACCGGACAATCTTCTGTTAGATAAAAATGGGCACATGAAACTCTCTGATTTTGGCCTGTGCAAGCCAATTGACTATAGAACTCTTTCAACTTTGAATGAAAATGAACCTATTAGAGATGAAGACCTCAGGGAATCGATGGACATTGACGGTGCCTTTCCAGACACAGCCACCGGTGGCAGATGGAGAAGCCCCCAAGAACAGCTACAGCATTGGCAGATAAACAGGAGAAAATTGGTATCAACAGATTGGTCCTACTTTTCTTTTCATGTTGTTATGATGTTAATTTCTTGTCCTTTTCTCCTGCGGATTATGAAGCTGAACTTTCATTCTTTTGATTTTTTACTTCAGGCCTTTTCTACTGTTGGCACTCCAGATTACATTGCCCCAGAGGTGTTACTAAAGAAGGGATATGGCATGGAGTGTGACTGGTTTGTTGATGCAAACCAAGCTTGATTTTTATTCTTGAAATTGTGTTTAGTTTCTAGTAGATGCTATTTTATGTTGCTTCACTTTTTAAATTTAGTTGAAGATGTGTTAACTACTAATGATGGTATTAAAGTTCTTAGAAAGTACATGATTGGAAATAGAATTATAGGAAAAATATTAATTGCCTAATTAGTTCTAGATATGTTTCTCTTTATTTTTTTTTATCCCCACAGCCTTCGATATTTTCTTCTTTATTTTATACTTCTTTGTATTTACTCAATTTTTCTATATGAATTCTTCTCTAAGTCAGTATGATATAAATCAAATTTCTTTCTACTCTTACATGGTATTAGATTGGAGCTAGTTATTGTTCCCCTCACTTTCATTACACCCACTCATATGTTTGTACTTGCCTGCCTGTGCATGCATTTGCACTCTTTCCTACTCGGTCACTCTGCCCACACGCTTGGTTGTGTATGGGCCCTATTTCTTGCTTGTGCACTGCTTATTGCCACATCCAACTCAGCTGCTTTGTTCGCACTTGATCATTCACCTCCCACTTGCTGATGTGCTTGCCCTCATCTACACCTTTTTTTGTCATCCGTAGCAGTCATTAGTGCCCTAGCCTATGAGCATACTTTTTTTCGTTGCTTGTGCCTTAATGAGCGCGCACCATCATTCTTACAACCGGTCCTCACTTTTTGTTATTTATCTTTTTTCCCTTCGTGGTGTGTTCTTTTGAACCCTCACTTATCTTTTTGATNTTAATGAGCGCGCACCATCATTCTTACAACCGGTCCTCACTTTTTGTTATTTATCTTTTTTCCCTTCGTGGTTTTCCTATTAGATTCTTCGTGCCTTTCTCGTTAGCGTCATGTCCTCATAATATATTAGTTTCGATCATCTAAAGCATGGTTAGGGGACTTTAGGTACGTTGAAGCTGGTGCTGAGCAAAATATTAGGTATAAAGCACCCTCTGCACCCAATCATAATTGGGGCGGGAATTGGAAGGGAGAGAGGTCCCGCTCTCAACTATGATTTAGGCAAAGTTAGGAGGGAAGGAGCCTTTTTACCTCTCAGCCCCCTCTGGTGAGATGGAATCTATTACTAAGNCTCTGCACCCAATCATAATTGGGGCGGGAATTGGAAGGGAGAGAGGTCCCGCTCTCAACTATGATTTAGGCAGAGTTAGGAGGGAAGGAGCCTTCTTACCTCTCAGCCCCCTCTGGTGAGATGGAATCTATTACTAAGAATTATATATGTGTGTGTGCGCGCGCGCGCGCGCATGTGTGTGTGGCAAAAGCCTAAAATAGTTGATAGTGACCAATTTTGTCCCAGAAGTTATAATGCTCCAATTTAGTCTCATACTAATATATTATTAAAAATATATCCGAATTAGTCTTTAGGTCAAATTTCCCGTTGTTGCATCATGTATTTTTCGCTAGTTTGATCGCGGCCTTGGTTTTGACCTACAAAAACCACGATGAAAGCCCTACTTCAACCCACATTGGTTAGACCTCGAGAAGTTGCACTTGGAGCAAGTTAAAATAGACATTGACGTGACCATCAATGTGTGAAAGAAAAAAGGATTTTATCGAAGCAGCAGCAGATAACCTTGTCTTTCCCTCCAGCCCTCTCGCGTGCTTTAGTTTTTAATCGGATTCAAGGCGAAGCAAAGGAGAAATGGGATTTAAGTTCCTATAGGTTTTTATTTTTTCATTTTTACTATAATTTGTTACCCATTAATATAGTACAAGAATATTTTTAACCAAAGAGGAGAAAAATAATTTTATACAGACAAATATGATTTATCCCTCATTAATTTAATGCTAAAATAATTTATTATTTATTTGAAAATTTAACCATGAAATTCGGTCTAAGGACTAATTTAGACCAATTTTCAATAGTTTGGGACAAAATTGGAACACTTTAAAACTCCTCGATATCCAGGGGATTATTTTGAGCATTTTTTTCTTTATTTAACATTGGATATTTACTTTGGTTGAAAGCATAGTTGATGGTAGAAATCTAGATTCAAGGGCCTGTAACGGTGAATCTGTGCACATGACTATCATTATGTTTATTTTGTGCAGTCTGTTTTTAATATTACTGCATAATTTAATTTTGCGTCATTACTTTGCGATTGCATAGAAACTTAAGCTATTATGTTTTAAAATATAGTGCTTTTCTATAAAATTGTTTTGATTTGTCATATTTTCTTCTCTGATGAACTTTCTTCAGGTTTTCATTGGGTGCTATAATGTATGAGATGCTGATTGGTTATCCACCTTTCTATTCTGATGATCCAATAACAACTTGTCGAAAGGTAATTTATGCTAGTTCCAGGCTCCACCCCCCCTCCCAGTTGTATTTGATTTTAATGAAAATTCTCTGTTTTATCTTTGAGGAACTCGCTTGTATTTTATTCTCTGATTTGAAGCTATTCACTTTCTAAAACTAGCTGGATGAAATTATTGCAGTTCATCTCCATTGCAACCTTGCAATGATGATCTTCAAAATCAATGGAGTATTTTTGCTAACAGTATTACTTTGAATTTTATTTTTATACTTTTTAGGTTCCTTTTTTGTGGTTTGTAATTTGTTTTATGTATGAGAATCATTTTTTAATCATAAATTAATAGATCTTATTATAATATCATTTGCTTGATTGTAATTTATCCATCATAATCAGTTGACATTTGATTATATTGAAATAATTGTGATTTCGTTGCCAATATCTTTCCATCTACAGTATCGCAGGAATTCGTTGACAATAGTTTTCATTTACAACAACTCATAGATATTAGCTTTCCTTCTACAATTTTGTCTATAATAGATCCAACAATTTGGGGATAGCTACTTTTCATCTACAACAATCTATTTATTTGTGGACATTAGCATTCCATTTCTGCTATACGGTTAATTCTGGATTATAAAATTAAAGATTGATTGTAAAATTTGTTCATTTCCTTAATAATTACTTCTCTATCTACTTATATAAAACTTTTCATCTTATTTTCTACAGTCATGCTACGTTGGCACCTAGCCTAAGGACAAATTTGTCTTTTGTATTTATAAGGGCAATTTAGTCCTTTATTTTTGTTATTGTTGGGTATGTTTATACATGAGATTGAATTATGAATCTTAGGTTTAGGGTTTGGAAGAGATTTCTTACCTCTCAACTTTTAGGTGTTTATCTTTGTATTCTTGTTAAGTTATTTGAATTTTTGAAGAACTATTGTGTTTGCCCAAGTTTCTGTGGAAAAACATGCAGATTTTGATGTCGGATCGTATCAACAATCTTTCATTTTTTCTGTTCTCCTTCACTCTATTTTTCAGAAGGATATCAGAGCAGTTATGGTTTTACTTCCGCTTGAGGCTAAATAGTCTTTCAATATGGAATCTCTTCTCCATTATCAATTGGCCATTCACCAATATTAAAAGCCGATCTTTGTCCAACAAAGATAACAAAAACACATATGAAGGATTCTCCTGGAAAGAAGATGATGAAAATTACTTTGAAGAGAGTGATGGCAAGTTGCACAACCAGAAAGAAGCTAGTGGTCAAGATGCTTGCATTTCCAACACTGTAAATGAACTTCAAAATGGAGAACCCAGATACAAAACATGAAAAAATTTGACAGAATACTGGACTGAAAATTTCCGAAGATAAATAACAGAAAAGTTATGCTAGCTATCCTTTTTTAGTTCAACCATGTGGACAACAAACCAAAGAAACAAAGGTTTTTCTTAGTAAAAGCTTATTTCAAATCTTGACCACAATAAATTTGGTTATTTAAAAAGATACACTCTTGATGCCCTTGTTTCGGGCAAGAAGGAAATTACTTACTATGTAGATAGTAGACTCGGGAGCTTTAGATCATATGATCGAAGACAAAATATCTTCCACAATTACAAATCATGTCATAAAAATTATAATATCCAGGTTGCAGATAGGTTGCTATCATATGGGGTTGGATTAGGCTTCATAGTTTTATGAAAATATTTGACTCTTGATTTTGTGCTTCTAGGGTCTAATCTTGATAGCAATTTATTATCAATTATCAAGCTCATTCGAGACAATTTTTTTTTTTAATTTCTCATAATATCGTTGTAATTTTCATGATTTGAGCTAAAAAGGATAGTTGGTCCTGCATAGATGTAACATGATTCTATTTTCTAAATAATGATTCCTCAAGTAAGGCACATGCTTAAGTAATGGGTTGTTTATCCACCAAACTACTGATACCAATCTAGGTTATTAAATCATATGGGATGATCAAAAGAGGGGTCAGATAGGTTGTAGGATGAGAAAGGATGTTAAAAAGATGATGACAACTAATAAATTGGGATTCTCGTTCGCTGGACAACAAGTTGGAATAAGAAAACTTCAGGTCGACAATGAAACTGGTAGAGTATAAGGTCTCCAAATGTTTGAGAGTGAAGGATAGTTGGTACTGCATAGATGTAACATGATTCTATTTTCTAAATAATGATTCCTGAAGTAAGGCACATGCTTAAGTAATGGGTTGTTTATCCACCAAACTACTGATACCAATCTAGGTTATTAAATCATATGGGATGATCAAAAGAGGGGTCAGATAGGTTGTAGGATGAGAAAGGATGTTAAAAAGATGACGACAACTAATAAATTGGGATTCTCGTTCGCTGGACAACAAGTTGGAATAAGAAAACTTCAGGTCGACAATGAAACTGGTAGAGTATATGGTCTCCAAATGTTTGAGAGTGATCACCATCTTGATACAATCAAACTACAAACTTACTACCTGAGAAAGCTATAAGGATACGACACTTGTAAAAAAAGAATTGGAGAAAACAATTTCTATTGCATAAATCATAACCCAAAATTCACAAACCAGATTCCAAGCAACATATACTATAACACAAATTAAACACTACTCACAATCATATGATAAGCAAGAGCCCACAAGGTTGGTTGTCTAGCAACAGAAGGGAAATTTGCCGCTTCAGTTCTCATTGAAGGGAATGTTGTCCCAATTTCTATTCAACATACACGGGGATCTTGAGTCCTCTATGACGTAGGAGTGCCTCCTACTCCCGACGCGAGAGTCCCACAAATGAAGCTGCATCCCGCGAACGAAGCCGCGACCTGATTACATTTTTTGAACCAGGCAGGTCCATGTTTTGTCCTTGTTGAGGTGTCCGCCGATCCTCTTGGGGTACTCCTAGTCAACCTATTATTATATATTTATTTTCATAGGAGTCTAGGGTTAGTTTTTCGTGTATTTTGTGTCGAGGCAGTCTCCGAAATCTCTTTTTCTCTTCGAGGGTTGTATCCTAGGATTATCGATGGTGTTTCAGTTGTATCTTGGTCTCCAGGTGATGATTATCTTCCTTATGCCCTTCACTATCCTCTCCACGTTGCTGCCAGCCGCCCTCCACTGTAGCCCCCCAGAACAATGCTTGTTTGCTATTTTTTTGGCAGATTTCCTCCTTCCAGCCCTTCCTCTTCACCGTCATTGCTGTGTCAACCCCCCATCTTCTCTGCTGCTGCTGTCCAACCCTTCTTCTCTGTTGCCGCCACCATTTCAACCCTCCCTTACTGCCATCACCCTGGATAGGCCTCCCACATCACTCCTTATTGTTTTTCTGTTGTCTGACACGACGAAACAATCACTTTACTGTTATATGCTTGCCACCCCGCACCACCTTCCAAAACCCTCAATAACCACCTCCACCATCCCAAAATCTACACTAGTTGTAGTGTTGTGATGTTTATTGCTATTTCAGATTTTTGGGTGTCGAGTTGTATTTTTCCTTTCAGATGTATTGGTTGTAACTGTCTATTTGCTTTCAGTAGTAATATTTGTTTTTCTTATTATATTGTAGGTTAACTTTGGTATCATTTGGTGTCAGAGCTAGCCCTTCCACATCGCTCCTTGTTGTTTTTTTGCTGCGCGGCACTGGCTAAACAACCACCTTATTGTTATATGCTTGACAACCACCTTTCCACCCTCGCACCACCTTCCAAAACCCTCAATGACTACCTCCACCATCCCGAATTCCACACTAGTTTTAGTGTTTGTGATGTCTGTTGCTATTTCAGATTTTTGCNGGTTAACTTTGGTATCATTTGGTGTCAGAGCTAGCCCTTCCACATCGCTCCTTGTTGTTTTTTTGCTGCGCGACACTGGCTAAACAACCACCTTATTGTTATATGCTTGACAACCGCCTTTCCACCCTCGCACCACCTTCCAAAACCCTCAATGACTACCTCCACCATCCCAGATTCCACACTAGTTTTAGTGTTTGTGATGTCTGTTGCTATTTCAGATTTTTGTGTGTCGGGTTGTATTTTTCCTTTCAAATGTATTGGTTATAACTATCTATTTGCTTTCAGTAATAATATTTACTTTTTTTATTATATTGTAGATTAACTTCAGTATCATTTGGTATCAGAGCTAGCCTATCCGTAGTCCTATCCTACATCCATCCTGATACCGGAGGAGAAAACCCATACAACTAAAGAAACACATATTATTATCGAATTTGAAATTGATTACAATGACTCTTCAAAATATGAAATAAACAACAGACAAATATAAAGACACGAGCCAACACCTCAAAAGTCTATCAAGGGCAGTGGAGGTTGGCCCAGTCGATCCGGAGGCTTGGGGATAACAATTGTGGATACGGGAGAGGGGCNATTACAATGACTCTTCAAAATATGAAATAAACAACAGACAAATATAAAGACACGAGCCAACACCTCAAAAGTGTATCAAGGGCAGTGGAGGTTGGCCCAGTCGATCCGGAGGCTTGGGGATAACAATTGTGGATATGGGAGAGGGGCCGACAAGGGTTAGAAGGTAAACTAAAGGAGGGATGAAACAGGTTAAGGTGACGAGAAGGTTTGTTGGGCGGCTGGGAGGTAGGTTAGAAGGTGGGGTAGCAAGCTGGGAAGATGTGAAACAACGGGAAAGGCTCGTCAGCACTTTAAGATGGTGTACAACGAGCGGGGGAAGCACTGTCAGTGATGGGAAAGGTCTGGACAACAAGGTAGACTGTTGGAAGTGGGTCGGCTAGGTGCTGGGAGGAATTCTGGGCAGGTGGACAACAAGATTGGGTTGTTCAGGAAGGGCAACTGAATGTTGGGATGGAGTATGGACGTGTTGGGAGAAGGCTGGCAGCAGGTTGGATAGAGGATAACAATCGATGGTTGTTGGGGAAGAGGTGTGGTGGCTTGCTGTAGGGCCGGGAAGAGGGTGGATAGTAGCAAGAAGGGTGGAAGGATAGATGAATATCTCATCCGGGTCGAGCTACAATCGGAGCACCACCGGGGCCCGTGGAGACGATCACCACCTTGGATGAGGGACTGTCAGAGCATTACCTCGATGTCATATACAACCCCNGGCTTGCTGTAGGGCCGGGAAGAGGGTGGATAGTAGCAAGAAGGGTGGAAGGATAGATGAATATCTCATCCGCAATCGGAGCACCACCCGGGCCCGTGGAGACGATCACCACCTTGGATGAGGGACAGTCAGAGCATTACCTCGATGTCATATACAACCCTCAGAAGAAAAAAAATATCAAGGCTAAAACCTGATTTTAGATATAAAAAACACGACCCCTAACTTTAAGCACACATCTCATATTTATGAAGAGGCTATACTTATTTTAGGTAATGAAAATAAGGATGGGGAATAGAATATAATCAGTTTTTTCAAATTTTAGGAAAGGATTTAAAATAGAAAAGTGCTTAGGAAGGAAAGATTGAGGGGGAGAGAAAGGAAATATGAGGAAGGAAGGAGGAGGAAGAAAAGGAAATGGAAATGAAGGAAAAAGGGAAGGAGTGAAAGGAAGAAGGGGAAGGAGAGGGCGCGGCCACCCTCCCTTGAGGACCGGTTGGTCCTCCCCCCGAGCTCTACGTCAGTCTCCCGAGGTTGGAGGGGCTTTTACTTCATATGTCGAAGCTTTTAGTTCTCTATGGCCGTTTATGGATCCCACTGATGATTGCCCTGACTCCCAAAGCATCTGAGGAGTTTTTCCCATCTTCGAGCATACCTCCTTATCGCTCTGTTCTGGTTTGGCATAATTTGAGCTGAAGGCACACATCAACGTAATTTCTCCTCTGCCAAATTTTGAGCAAGTAAATATCTCATATGCTTCTCATCTATGACAAGTTGGGCCTCAGNTTTCCCATCTTCGAGCATACCTCCTTATCGCTCTGTTCTGGTTTGGCATAATTTGAGCTGAAGGCACACATCGACGTAATTTCTCCTCTTCCAAATTTTGAGCAAGTAAATATCTCATATGCTTCTCATCTATATGACAAGTTGGGCCTCAACAGGTTTAAGGGCTTCTAAGAGTTTGGTTGATAGATGATTCTTATTATCTTCTGAGTCTTCCCTCTTACTATTGAAGTTTTGGAGAACTAACTTCTTTTGATTTGTTCCAATTACACGAGCTTGACCCTGACTTTTAATCTCTTCATGTGGAACACTAGAGGGCTAGAAGTGTGACCGCCCGTGAAGCTTTTAATTGGTCTTTACCAAGTCCATCCACTGAAATTTTAAATTCTGACATCTTCTGATCAATGTGATCTCTGTATAGCTCAACAATAAGTTTTTCATCTTTTAGGAGAGTAGGAATCACAATCTCATAAAAAATTGCATGCTTCTTTTGATCACATGGAGAAAAGACATCGAATGTATCCACTAATATTGGAGTTCCCCGCGGAAGATGTCATTGAATAAAAAATTCTCGTTTGAACTGCTCTTCAATGTCTGCGGTGTTCTCACCCCATGTATCAACAACGCCCTGCTTCGTGAAATAGATCACTCTCCTGATTGTGCATTTTGTTTCCTCATGTCTGAATCCGTGGCACTTGCAACATTTTATGGTCGCGATAAACTTGCAGATTGGTTTTGCTAGATAATAATCCGAGGGGGGGGGGTCGCTTGGTGATATGGTCTCTTCTCTTTGGAAACTAGAGTTTGCAACTTTTGCGGTAGTAAGTTGGTAGGGATCGCCGTTGTGTTTCCTGCTTCATTTTCATATTTCTCTTTTTTCCCTTCGACCTTCCAGATCATGATCGAAGGTAACTTCCCATTGGATTTTCTCTTCAATATCCACAAGTCTCTGTTGGACTTGATAGGCTCAAACATATTTTTTCTTGGCGGCATAGTTGACGGTTTTGGGATTTGTGGAAGGAATGAAAGAAGAAACAAAGAAAGAAGAGAAAATAAAATACACGAAATAAAGAACAAAAAAAATTTGGTGTGGTGGAATGGGTAGGGGCAGATGCTAGAACCCTAGGATGAGACTAGGATTGAGCTAGCTCTGATACCAAATGATACATGAAGAAAAAACCTAAACCACAAAAGAAACACAAATTTTATTATCGAATTTGAAATCTATTACAAGGACTCTTCAAAACATAAAATAAACAATAAACAAATACAAAGACACAAGGCAACACCTCGAAAGTGTATCCCAAGTGCGGTGGAGGTTGGCCAAGTGGATCTGGAGGCATGGGGACGGCAAGTGTAGATGCGGGAGAGGGCCAACAAGGGTTGGGAGGTGAACTGGAGGAGGGAGGCAACAGGTTAAGGTGGCGGGAAGGTTTGTTTGTCGGTTGGTAGGTAGGTTAGAAGGTGGGGTAGCAAGCTGGGAAGGTGGGGTAGCAGCTGGGAAGGCTCTTCAACATATTCAGAGGGTGGACAGCGAGCGGGGAAGAGCTGGCAGCGATGGGAAAAGTCTGGACAGCAAGGCAAACTGTTGGAAGTGGGACGGTTGAGTGCTGGGGATAATTCTGGACAGGTGGACAGCAAGATTGAGTTGTCCAGAAAGGGCGGTTGAGTGTTAGGATGGAGTTTGAGGAGTTGCGGCCTTGCTGGAAGAAGGCTGTTAGTAGGTTGGAGGGAGGGCAACAACTGGCGGTTGTTGGGGAAGATGTGTGGTGGCCTGCTAGAGGGCTGAAAAGTAGGTGGACAGCAGCGGAAAGGGTGGAAGGATAGATAAATATCTCGTCGGGGTCAAGCTGCAGCCGGAGCACCACTCGTACACGTGGAGACGATCATTACCTCGGACGAGGAACAATCAGAGCACTACCTTGATGTCGGATATAACTGTCGAAGGGGAAAATACCAAGGCTAAAATCCAATTTCATATATCAAAAACAAGCACCCCTAACTCTAAGCACATCATCCCATATTTTTAAAGAGGATAGACTTATTTTAGGTATTGAAAATAAAGAAGGAGAATAAAATATATTTAGGTTTTCAGATTTTAGGAAGAGATTTAAAATACGAAAGTGCTTTGGAATGAAAGGTTAAGGGGAGAGAAAGGAAATGTGAGGAAGGAAGGAGGAAGAAAAGGAAAAGAGAGAGGAAGGAAAAAGGGAAATAAGGAAAGGAAGAAAGGGGAGGGGGCGGCAACCCACCATCCCTCGAGGACCGACCGCTCCTCCTTCGACCCCCGCTTCACATCCATACATAGCCCTACCTCCAACCAAAATTTTTCTGTCGCGCTACATCACTCCTACACACCTTCTACCTACACAGTCCAAAGCCTAATTATGTTGCTGAAGAGACAATAGTAGGAAAACGGATCGAGGGAAAAAGGTACAATTTCGCTTATGAGGAATCTACAAATAGGTGTCTAGGAGATTTCTAGGCTAGGGAGGATACATAGATGGAAATCCTCCAACTGCAGTAAAGGTTTGCTGCTATGAAGAGCAGACCATCCAAAGGGGTCACACAAATTCTAGTCGATTTTCGAGATGAAGAACCATTACTCCAAAAATTTGGCATGAAATATTGGAGAAGCCATAATTTTGAAGTAAATATGGAATTTCCCTATTTTGATGGCCACATGAGATCTTACTTGCTTCCATGGAGAATAGAGAGAATGGAGTTGGAAATAAGTTTGTGCATAGTGATGCCCAAATCCGGATTAGTTCATTAAATGACTCTGGATCTTGGAATGCGTCTTTGAGTGCCAGGACGTCCCCATAGTTGGAATGGTAAAACTAGTCATCAACAAGTTTAGGAATGGTGCATCTCAATGATGAGCGAACTTGAAGATTCTTTGACATCAAAAAGAGGAGTAAAATTATTACCTGATCCAAGATGAAAAGGAAATGCAGCGTGAGTACCTATTCGCACAATCAATGTATCACTTTGTCGGTCAATTTTTTCGATATAGATAGATTTAAAAATATGAATTTGAAAATAAATTTAGAAATTTAATTTAATATAATAGATATATAGTTTGGGTTTTGAAAGTAGTATGTTTTAATTTTCGAAAAAAAAAATGAGACCGAATGGATCTCATTATTCCAATAATTTGCATGATCGTGCCTGATACCCTGAATACTACACATTCTAAGAGAAAAGTGTAGACCCCGATAATAGGCCCAATCCTGCAAACTAAGAGATTTGTGACATCCATTTGGTCTGCGAACCTTTTATATATGACCGACAAATTCCCCTATTTAATACAAAGATTAAACAGGGTTTATTTTACCTGGGTTCCAAGTTCCCTATAGAGGCAAGCCCCTATAGTTAATTACATCCCAAATGACGGGAGTCACTTGAGAAAACTCTCGATAATGATCAATGGTTCTAGTCTTCAAGAATTCAAGGTTCAGGTTTTCAAGGTAGGATGAGGAAAACCAAATGGGAAATGGCTCAATGCGGAACACTTATTTTTAAGAGTCCAAAGGAAGGAGGTAAGGGATGTCACTGATCTGAGGAGAATCCCCAGTGACTTCCCAAACTATCCTACTGTGTGGCTACATTTTGGAGATGAAATTAATTAAGTGTTTGATCTTGCCAATTTTATTATTTGGGACTTACAGTTGCATAATACCCGATTATGCAAATAGCCCACAGAGAAAGGAGGGTTTACGTCATACCACACAACAACCTCGGAACCTAAAGCGAGTTAGGACTTGTGCTGCACAACATGGTTGTGCAGGGGCCTAAAAGGAAGTGTGAGGATTTACGTCGCGCTAGGCGAGCTACCTCGAAGTCCTATGAATTGTTATTATGCTAAGGAAGAGATAAATGCTGAAGAAGATCTCCTTGTTATTCGCTTTAAGCTCCTCGTCGTGCTGCCCACAAAGTTGGCTCTAAGCTTCTGTCGTCGTGATAGCTCCAGGGTTTAAGTGTTTGAGTGGTGATTTGTGCTTCACAGTTTTGGTGTCAGTGTTTTGGTTTTGCATGCAGAATAAGCAGATTGCAGGTAAATAAAATGTAATTTGAAAAAAAAAAAAACGTACCTGGGCATCTGCTACCATTATTATTATTGTTGCGAGCTGATTTGCAGCAGGTTTAAATAAACTTGCAAGAAAATTAAACAAGACGAGAAAACCTAACATAATAATCATAAAAAAGAGTCGTATAAATCACAAGCAAACGAAACACTTAGCCACACNAATGTATGAAAAAAGTGGTAACATGGAGAAATAAAAAATAGTATGTGATCTTAAAAAGGCCTAAAGCTGAATATATGACGGTGCTCATGGTATTTATGAAGGAATATATTGAATCATCTTCCTCAATGAAAAAAGTTATGAAGGAATATTGTTAAAAAATACTAAAAGAATTAAATTCTTGAGTAAAAAAGATCTCCAGTTGTGTATTGTGACAGCAGACTGTTATAAGTAGTACAAAAAATTGTCCATGATGACGCGACTATACATATTAAGACAGACTGACATTTCATTTTAGAAAAATAATGAAAATGAAAGCGACCAACTAAATTATATTCCAATAAATTCTTAAACTACAGCTATTCTTACGAAGGCTTCAAG
>JXCR01124210.1:38328-64356 GCA_002079205.1 Phalaenopsis hybrid cultivar | reverse complement strand
GCTCGTATTTGGAACAATACATATTTAAACCAGTTATCTCATCTCATTTCACCAAAAGCTCATTGTAGTAGGAAAGATGCATTTTCACATTAGAAAACTTCATCGCATAAACAAAGTTTAGTAGTTATTAATTTTAAAACGTGCTTTTAAATTCTACTAGTAGTAAATAATTTAAATTTGATTATATCTTAAACTTTCAAAATTAGTGAGTGTAAATTCGTTTTATTTTTGTAAATTTCCTAGTTAATTTATCATTTCAAATTGAAACCTTCCCTGTGGGATCAATATTTGGGACTTAAAAAGAAAGTCTTATATTACTTGATAACGATATGTATACTTGCATGGAATCCCATCTTTAAGTTCTTAACGATATTATTCATAAAATATCACATCAAGTTTTTGGTACGATTGCAAAGCAGAATCAACTTTATAAATTTTACACAACTATATTTTCTCAGGATCAAGTTTTTGGCACCGTTGTCGGGGAAGGTAACGGTAACTTAAATAGATTTGGTAAATTAGGAAATTTAAAGATAAAATGTACAAAATACAAAATATAAAAAAAAATCAAAAAAAATCTAAAATTATATAACCATATATTTAAGAGTATTTTTATGAAATTTTACTTTGCTTATTATTTTTGTTTAAGCCAAATATTGGATCTGAAGGTTTAGTACCTTACAATTCAGAATTATAATGTACTATTAGAAATATTAAAAAAAAAACAAAAAAATAAAATAAAATTTTGAACAAAATGGCAAATAACTTAGATAATCAAATAAATGAAAATTGACAAAGACCTTTAAAAGATTATGCTAATCCAATAGCAGATGAACTTCACTTAACTATTCAAAATCCTGATGTTGCTGCTAATTCATTTGAGTTTAAACCTGCTATTATTTAAATGGTACAAAATAATCAGTTTGGAGGAACACCTATTTAAGATCCTAACTTATCATGTTAATTTTTCTTGAGATTTATGCTACTTTTAAATATGACGGAGTGTCTAATGATGTTGTTAGGCTAGAATTTTTCCTTTTTCATTAAGGGGTAAATCCAAAGCTAGGTTAAGCTCATTAGCACCTGAATCATTAGAACTTGGGGAGAAATATCACAAAAATTCTTGGCTAAATATTTTCCACCCTCGAAAATGGCTAAGCTTAGAAACGATATTACATCTTTTTGCAATTTGAAGGGGAATCGATATATGAAGCCTGAGAAAGATTTAAGGATCTCTTTAGAAAATGTCCTCATCATGCTTTACCAGATTGGTTAATAATTCAAATTTTTTACAATGGATTAGTAGGATCAATTAGATCTATTATAGATACTATTGCTGGTGGATCTTTAATGTCAAAACCTTTTGATGAAGCATACACTTTAATAGAAAAAATGACTATTAATAATTTTCAGTGTCCCTCTGAATGGGTAAATCCTAAAAAAGTAGTGATGCAATGTCAACTTTAACATCTCAAATTTTTGTTATATAAAAAAATTGATTAAATTGAAGTGAACTATTCTCAAATACCACATGTATTAGAGGAAAATTAACTAGGACAAATAATTGATACTCAATCATCTTATAAAATTTTAAATGTTATTAATAATTGAAATAACAATCTTTATTCTAAATATTACAATCTTAAATGAAAACATCACCCTAATTTTAGTTGGAATAATTTTAACAATTCAATGAACCCCTCGAAAAGTTAAAATAAAAAAGGAAATTCTAATTATCGACCTTATTATCCTCTTGAATTTAACTCTAACCCAATCCCACAAGTTAAGGAAAAGAAATTAAAGATGGAAGAGGTAATGTTGAATATGAGAAATTAAATACAAAATTAAGGGTCTGCTATTAGAAATATTGAAAATCAATTAGGACATATTGCTATTGTACTTAGTAACAGACCTTCAAGAAATCTTTCGAGTACGGTAGAAGTCAATCCCAAAGATCAAAATAAAAAACAAATTAAAGTAATTCAATTACGAAGTGGAGAAGAAGTTGAAACAAGAATCCAAAGAGAAGTAGAAGTTAATGAGGAGAAGGAAGAGATTGAAAATGACCATAATGAAAAATGAACAAATATAATTTCCCTTAGGTAAGACCACACCTTCGTTTCCTCAAAGACTAAAACAGTAGAATAAAGACAAACAATTTGCAAAATTTTTACAAATTCTTAAGAAGTTAATGATAAACATTCTTATTGAGGCTTTGGAACAAATGCCATGTTATGTGAAATTTATGAAAGAAAGATATACTAAACAAGAAAAGGAAGTTTGCAAATCAAGAGACTGTTGCACATAGTGAAGAGAGTAGCGCTATTATCCAGAAAAAGCTTCCAAAAAAGTTAAAAGATCCTGGTAGTTTTATATACCTTGTGCAATTAGTGAAAAGTTTTATGGAAAAGCATTATGTGATTTAGGAGCGAGTATCAATCATATGTCTTTATCAATTTTTAAACATTTATATTTAAGAGAGATTTCCCCTACTACTGTAACTCTTCAGTTAGCTGATCAATTAATCACTTATCTTGAATGAGTTATAGAAGATGTATTAGTAAAAGTGGATAAATTTATTTTCCCTGTAGACTTTATAGTATTAGATATGAAGGAAGATAAAGAAATCCCTATTATTTTGGGGAGACCATTTCTTGCAACAGGAAGAGCTGTGATAGAAGTGCAAAAAGGAGAATTAATAATGAGAGTTAATGATCATGAAGTAAAATTTAATATTGTAAAGAATATGAAATATCCTACAATAGAAAAAGACGATGAATGTTTTAGGATGGAAGTTAAAGATTATCTAAGTAATTAACAATTTAAGAAAGAATTTAAAGAGAAATTAATGCAAGAAGAATCTAGTGAAAATGAGGATGAAATAAAAGAAGAAAATTTAGATTATATTCAGGATAAATTTGAAACTTTAGATTTGTTGAAAAATGATCATAAAAATCTTATTCCCTCAAGTATTAAACCACCGGAACTTGAACTGAAAGTATTACCTGCTCATTTAAAATATGTATTTTTAGGGGATTTATCTACATTGTCTGTTATTGTATATTTTGAGTTAACTGAAATTCAAGAAAAAAAAAATTAATAGAAATGTTAAAAAGATATAAAAAGGCTTTTAGATGGACTTTGGCGGATATTAAAGGAATTAGTCCTTCAATTTGTATGCACAAAATTTTATTAGATGAAAAATATGAACCTAAGTTGATCCTCAGAGGAGTCTAAACCCCAAAATGATAGAAGTTGTTAAAAAAGAAATTTTAAAATGGTTAGATGCTAAAATTATATATCCCATTTTAGAAAGTGTTTAGGTAAGTCCAATTCAATGTGTTCTAAAGAAAGGAGGAGTGACCGTTGAAGTAAATGAGAAAAATGAATTAATTCCAACAAAATAAGTTACTGGTTTGTGAATTTGTATAGATTATAGAAAATTAAACTTGGCCACCAGGAAAGATCACTTTCCTTTACCTTTTCTAGATCAAATTTTGGATAGATTGGCTGGAAATAAATATTACTATTTCTTAGATGGATATACTAGTTATCATCAAATGCCAATTGCTCTTGAGGATCAAGATAAGACAACATTTACAAGCCCTTATGGAACGTTTGGTTTTTGTAGAATGCATTTTGGACTATGCAATGTACCTACAACATTTTAAAGATATATGGCGTTAATATTTAGTAATTTGGTTGAGCATGAAATAGAAGTATTTATGGATGATTTGTCTATGTTCAGGAATTCATTTGAATTATGCTTAAATAATTTAGAAAAAATTCTAGAATAATGTGAAAAGATCAACCAAGTATTAAATTGGGAAAATGTCAATTTATTGTTGGAGGAGGAATTGTACTTGGTCATAAAATTTCTGAAAAATGACATTGAAGTAGATCCTACAAAGATTTAAGTTGATGAAAAATTACCACCACCAACTACGATCAAAGGGGTAAGAAGTTTTTTGAGACATGCTAGTTTCTAGAGGCACTATATAAAGAATTTTTCAAAAATAACTAAGCCATTGTTCCAACTTTTAGAAAAAGATACAAAATTTGATTTTAGTGAGGAATGCATAAAAGCATTTGAATTGTTGAAAAAAAATTAATCACTGCATCTATAATAGTACGATCTGATTAGGAAAAACCTTTTGAAATAATGTGTGATTCTAGTGATTATGCTATTGGAGCTGTGTTAGGACAAAGTCACAACAAAGTTTTTAGAGTAATATATTATGCTAGTAAAATCTAAATGATGAACAATTTAACTACACTACTACTGAAAGAGAGTTATTAGTTATTTTCTATGCCTTTGATAAATTTAGACCTTACTTAATTGGAACTAAATGTATAGTGCATACAGATCATTCTTCTATTAAATATTTAATACAAAAGAATGATGCTAAACCAATGTTAATTAGATAGATACTTCTATTGCAAGAGTTTGATTTTTTTTGTAGTTGATAGAAAGGGCAAATAACTGATCATTTGTTTAGAATAAAAAAAGGAATATTAACTAATTTTGCAAATGAAATTAGAAAATTTCCCTAATGAACAATTATATAGTATTGATGAAATAGATACACCGTGGTATGCTAATATAGTAAATTATATTGTAAGTGATATTCTACCACCGACATTAAGAATCAACAATTAAAGAAATTTATATATGATTTAAAATTTTAGTTTTGAGAAGACCCATATTTATATAAAGAATGTAAAGATCTAATTATTAGATGGTGTGTGCCTTATGAAGAAACTCAACAAATAATTGAAAGATGTCATGACTCTGATTTTGGAGGAGACTTTGGAGCAAATAGAACTGCTTACAAAATTTTGCAAGCTAGATTTTATTGGCCTACTCTTTTTAGAGATCTTAATGAATATATTAAAACATTTGATCGATGTTAGCGAGTAGGAGATATTTTTAGAAGAAACAAAATGCCTCTAAATTATACATTGGAAGTTAAAATTTTTTATGTGTGGGGATTAGATCTTATGGGACCATTTATGACTTCATTTGGAAACTTATATACATTACTTGTTGTTGATTATATGTCCAAATGGATTGAAGCTATTTCTATACCTAAATGTGATGCTTGAAGTGTTTCTAAATTTTTAAATAAAAATATTTTTACAAGATATGGAACGCCAGAGTAATAAATACTGATGTAGGATCTCATTTTAGAAATAAGAGGATCAAGAAATTGATAAGGAAATATGATATTATGCACAAATTCTCTACTTCTTATCATTCTCAGACTAGCGGTCTAGTAGAAATATCAAATCGTGAAATAAAATGAATTTTAGAAAAATCTATAAGTCCCTATTAATTTGATTGCTCTACTGGACTAGATACTGCATTATGGGCATACAAAACTGCTTATAAGACTCTTATAGGAATGTCTCCATACAGATATATTTTTGGAAAAACATGTCACTTACCAGTAAAATTGAAGCATAAAGCATTTTGAGCTATTAAGAAATTTAATTTTAGTCTAAAAGATGCTANTTAATACAAAAGAATGATGCTAAACCAATGTTAATTAGATAGATACTTCTATTGCAAGAGTTTGATTTTTTTTGTAGTTGATAGAAAGGGCAAATAACTGATCATTTGTTTAGAATAAAAAAAGGAATATTAACTAATTTTGCAAATGAAATTAGAAAATTTCCCTAATGAACAATTATATAGTATTGATGAAATAGATACACCGTGGTATGCTAATATAGTAAATTATATTGTAAGTGATATTCTACCACCGACATTAAGAATCAACAATTAAAGAAATTTATATATGATTTAAAATTTTAGTTTTGAGAAGACCCATATTTATATAAAGAATGTAAAGATCTAATTATTAGATGGTGTGTGCCTTATGAAGAAACTCAACAAATAATTGAAAGATGTCATGACTCTGATTTTGGAGGAGACTTTGGAGCAAATAGAACTACTTACAAAATTTTGCAAGCTAGATTTTATTGGCCTACTCTTTTTAGAGATCTTAATGAATATATTAAAACATTTGATCGATGTTAGCGAGTAGGAGATATTTTTAGAAGAAACAAAATGCCTCTAAATTATACATTGGAAGTTAAAATTTTTTATGTGTGGGGATTAGATCTTATGGGACCATNTTTGATCGATGTTAGCGAGTAGGAGATATTTTTAGAAGAAACAAAATGCCTCTAAATTATACATTGGAAGTTGAAATTTTTTATGTGTGGGGATTAGATCTTATGGGACCATTATGACTTCATTTGGAAACTTATATACATTACTTGTTGTTGATTATATGTCCAAATGGATTGAAGCTATTTCTATACCTAAATGTGATGCTTGAAGTGTTTCTAAATTTTTAAATAAAAATATTTTTACAAGATATGGAACGCCAGAGTAATAAATACTGATGTAGGATCTCATTTTAGAAATAAGAGGATCAAGAAATTGATAAGGAAATATGATATTATGCACAAATTCTCTACTTCTTATCATTCTCAGACTAGCGGTCTAGTAGAAATATCAAATCATGAAATAAAATGAATTTTAGAAAAATCTATAAGTCCCTATTAATTTGATTGCTCTACTGGACTAGATACTGCATTATGGGCATACAAAACTGCTTATAAGACTCTTATAGGAATGTCTTCATACAGACATATTTTTGGAAAAAACATGTCACTTACCAGTAAAATTGAAGCATAAAGCATTTTGAGCTATTAAGAAAGTTAATTTTAGTCTAAAAGATGCTGTTGAGAAAAGCTTATTGCAACTCAATGAACTTAAGGAGATTAGTAATGAAGCATATGATAATGCAAGAATCTATAAGTAGAAAATGAAAATATGGCATGATTNTCAATATAATGACATTTCTTCATATCTGCAAAACTACTACCTACCATGAAGATTAGTAGAGTTACAGGAGAATGTTTCATCCTAAACTATTGAATTTAAATGGAAAACCCATTAATATAGTGTCAATTATTTTCAAATATGTTATGAGTATATCATGAATGGGCCATNTCAATATAATGACATTTCTTCATATCTGCAAAACTACTACCTACCATGAAGATTAGTAGAGTTACAGGAGAAAGTGTCATCCTAAACTATTGAATTTAAATAGAAAACCCATTAATATAGTGTCAATTATTTTCAAATATGTTATGGGTATATCATGAATGGGCCATTATATGGACTTGGGCATCCTTCTAAAATTTTCCTACTTTGCAGTCAATCTCAAGTTCCATATGAAAGTTGGGAAAACATTTTACTACCTTGGGAGCCCATGATTCTTATTGATGAAAACTAAATAGGAAATTGAAATGGAGCGTTTGATTGTATTTGGGATCATTCATCACATANTGGACTTGGGCATCCTTCTACAATTTTTCTACTTTGCAGTCAATCTCAAGTTCCATATGAAAGTTGGGAAAACGTTTTACTACCTTCGGAGCCCATGATTCTTATTGATGGAAACTACATAGGAAATTGAAATGGTGCGTTTGATTGTATTTGGGATCATTCATCACATGCTTCAACACCATTGAAGCCATCAGCAGTTGGAAGTTCAATATCTTTGGAAAAGAGAATGAAGAAAATAGAAAGAGAACTTCAGAGTATTACGAATGCAATATGAAATCTTAACTATCTTTTTTATCACATAAATTGGAGAATGAAGGAGAACTTTGATCATGCAGGAACATTTGAAGAAGGATTGGTACAAATGTTCAATAAAAATGGATAGATCGAAGAAAATTTAATTGATCAGTTCTAGTACCGACCCTTCCATAATTTATATATCAATTACCAGTTTATGGGAGATATTAGAGGAGGAGAAAGTACCGAAGAAGAGGCAGATTAATTGAAGAAGTTGGANTGATCTTGCAGGAACATTTGAAGAAGGATTGGTACAAATGTTCAATAAAAATGGATAGATCGAAGAAAATTTGATTGATCAGTTCTAGTACCGACCCTTCCATAATTTATATGTCAATTACCAGTTTATGGGAGATATTAGAGGAGGAGAAAGTACCGCAGAAGAGGCAGATTAATTGAAGAAGTTGGGCACTCTACTATTTTAAAATACTTATGTTTTAATGTAATTTTGTGAATTTAATTTACTATACTTTGCTTCAGAACTTTGATTATGTGTATAGTTCTGTGTCAGCGTTTTAGTGTTGTGGCTTGATTTTGACCCTGAATTTTAAGTTAGTTTGCTTTGAATATGTGAAAATGTGATTAGAAAAATATATTTGTAAGAAGTGTATTTTCATATATAAAAGTTAGTTTGGTGTTGTTTGTGAAAATGTTAGTTTGTGAATTATTTTTAGATGAAATTTAATGTTCAAAAAGACTAAATAAACTTTGGAGTAAATTGAGAGAAAATTGAAAATTGGAAAAATCAAAATGGTGAAATTTTTGGCGCTGATGGCGCCGACAACGCCTTCAACCCAAACCGACCCTAACACCTTTAAATTTCGTGATTTNTTTTTAGATGAAATTTAATGTTCAAAAAGACTAAATAAACTTTGGAGTAAATTGAGAGAAAATTGAAAATTAGAAAAATCAAAATGGTGAAATTTTTGGCGCTGATGGCGCCGACAATGCCTTCAACCCGAACCGACCCTAACACCTTTAAATTTCGTGATTCGCATAGTGAAACACCATTTTTACCCCTTGAGTCACCTTCAAACTCCAGTTTTTGCTCCTAGGGCTTGCTATTGCTCAGATTTGATGTGATTTTAAAGCAAACAAAGCTTGGATTTCATCTTCTTTTGGTAAGAGCTACACTTTGAACTCAAAAGTTTTTATTTTCACCAAGGATTTAACTCACATTGCTTAGATCCAAAATTTTGAGANGAACTCAAAAGTTTTTATTTTCACCAAGGATTTAACTCACATTGCTTAGATCCAAAATTTTGAGATTTTTTTTGGAAGAATTTGAGAAAATCCTTAGGTGAAGAACTCTTACTTAATAGATTTAAGTTTAAAATGTTCCACATTGTGATTTTCAAAACTTTTAGGATTTTTTTTGGATTTTATAAAATTTTTTAAGATTTACCATGGCACCTAGAATGAGCAAAGGAAAGAGAAAAGTGGATTTTGATGATAAAAAGTTTGTCAATTACAAGGCGCACATTTGCTTCAATAGTCTGCTTAACACTAAAAAGGTGATTCGGGATCAAGGATTTAAAAATCCGGGAGGAGAAGTTGTGAGTATAATCAATGCTCAACATTGGGAGAATTTATGCTACTTTACTGCCAAGGTGATTATTGACGTAGTGATGAGTTCTATGCCAATTTCATGGAGACTTCTAAAGACTTTGTATTTGTTTGTGGAAAAAAGCTGGAGTTTACTTCNTAATCAATGCTCAACATTGG
The DNA here is from genome assembly GCA_002079205.1 of Phalaenopsis hybrid cultivar. Lineage (NCBI taxonomy): Eukaryota > Viridiplantae > Streptophyta > Magnoliopsida > Asparagales > Orchidaceae > Phalaenopsis > Phalaenopsis hybrid cultivar. The sequence continues at coordinate 54,968 of JXCR01124210.1, read as the reverse complement.
GAGAATTTATGCTACTTTACTGCCAAGGTGATTATTGACGTAGTGATGAGTTTATGCCAATTTCATGGAGACTTCTAAAAACTTTGTATTTGTTTGTGGAAAAAAGGTGGAGTTTACTTTGAGTAAAATTAATTAATTTTATCAGTTGGAAGATGTGTACAACTGCTAATATAAGTTGTTTTCTACTACGAATGAGGTTTTGGATGAAGTTATTTCTTTTCTTACTAATGGAAGAGGAACTTAAAAGATGAAAAATGGAGTTAAAAGTAAACTTTTCTTTTTCTATGTTAAATGAAGTATCTAAGGCCTGCCAATATTTTATTTCTGGAAGAATGATACCAAAAAATCGTCATAGTGAGGTGACAAGGGATAGATCCATCATAAACTTCTATATCCAGCATATGAAAATAATAGATGTAGGCTCTATTATTTATAGCAACACTAGATCTAATTCTTCTGGATAGACTACTGGAGGTTTAGCACACCCTGCCCTAATCTTCACATTATGTGAACAGGCAGGAATTGATTATAGACCAGAGAAAGAGAGGATTGAACCTCTAAAACCTATTGGGCCTGCCAATATAAAGACTTATGAATATCATGTTGGATGGAGATCTGGAAGTAGGACCATGGATATTCCTTCTACTTCAGGTACTTCTAGTACCCCTACTATCCATGAACTTATGGAACAAATGATGATCCAACAAGGAGATATTTTGAGAATGGGTCATAGAATGGAAAATATGGAGGGCAGAAATGCTCTCTTTGATGATTTGATAAGACAGAAGTTTGAATAGGATGCTACTTATGACGTTGCAATAGTCGAATTCATGAAGGGTGATCACTCAGTTCAGTTTCCTACCACCCTGTTTTTACTCTATATTAGAAGTAGAATTCGGATGTGGAAGAAGAAGACGATGATTGGTGATGCTTTAGTTAGATTTTTGTTCAGTTTATGTTTAATTGTACTTTATTTTTTAGACTGTTTGTTTGTGGACTGTGGTACTTTATTTTGTTGTATGCTGTATTGTGAACTGTGGATTTATGAGACTGTTTTTAATACTGTTATTAGTTTTTAGTACTTTGTTGGATGTATTTGTAGTTAACTCTTTCTCAACAAATTTTTATATGTATTATTTGCTAGTTAATGTTTTAAGTCTTGTAGCTTTTTATACNGTTTTTAGTACTTTGTTGGATGTATTTGTAGTTAACTCTTTCTCAGCAAATTTTTATATGTATTATGTGCTAGTTAATGTTTTAAGTCTTGTAGCTTTTCATATAGCACATGCAATATTTCTGAGTTAAGTTTCAAATTTGAACCTTCAACAGGTATGTCTTTTCTTTATGTATTAAATGTTTTCTTTAACCTTTAATTTTTAAGTTCTTCATTTAAAATCTTTTAAAAATATAATTTTGGGGGGAAGAGAAATTCCTTTCAAAGGAAAGACACTTAATTTTATTTTTCCTCAATTAGTTATATTTTCAAAATATTTTAAAAATTTAACATGACCTTTAGTATTAGAGGGTAACTTTAGATAACTATATCTTGTTTCTAAATATGTAGTAAACTTAAGTAAAAATTTTAAATAATAAAGGTTAATTTTAGAGATTAAGATTGTTTGGTATGATAGAATAAGACTATGTTTTTCTATTTTTAGTAAAGGAATTTGTACTTTTGAAGTATTAAGAATCTTAGAGATTCATGTAAGAAGAAAAGATTAAAACTTTATGAAAAAACTTTAAAGCTAATAAAAATTATAAAGTGAAGGAATGTCAAATGTTTTTAACTTTAAGAAGGGGATAGTGAAGTTCAAAATTATTAAAGGCTGTCTAGATATAGTAATCCTCACATAAGAGAAAAAAAGATAAAAAAAAGATTGAAAATGATTCTGAAAAGAAAAGAGAAAAAATAAAAGAAAAGAAAAGAAAAGAAAAAAAAGATGTGAGGTGAAGCTTGAGGAGATGCCTAATTCAAAATTGGTTTCACTTGAATCAACTTAAAGAAGAATGCTTGGCTACTTTTTCTAAAATTATATTTTAGTGTTAGCATATTTACTAGTAAANAAATAAAAGAAAAGAAAAGAAAAGAAAAAAAAGATGTGAGGTGAAGCTTGAGGAGATGCCTAATTCAAAATTTGTTTCACTTGAATCAACTTAAAGAAGAATGCTTAGCTACATTTTCTAAAATTATATTTTAGTGTTAGCATATTTACTAGTAAGGTTTTATGAAGTTATTTTTCATATGAATATTCTAAGCGGATTTAATATAAATAATTTGTAATTTTCTTTGAAAATAATAGAGAATAAAAAATCTTAANAGTAAAGTTTTATGAAGTTATTTTTCATATGAATATTCTAAGCGGATTTAATATAAATAATTTGTAATTTTCCTTAAAAATAATAGAGAATAAAAAATCTTAGACTTGACTACTAGATATTCTTATATCTTTAGTATTAATTGGAGTTATTTTGAATTTTTTTTAAGTGATGCTATTTTATCTAGTGAACTAAGAGATGGAAATCTAGAAGTTAAAATCTTTACCATAAGTCATTTTTTTATATAATAAAGAAGTTACATGAGGATAAGGAACATTTAAGTTTGGGGGATTTTGATACACCAAAAATATATTCATTTTTAAGCCCATATTTTATACTAATTTTTAGTTATATTGCATTTTAATGGAAGGTATTTTCTATGTTTTATGGCAGGTTGTTGATTTTAAGGACTTGGAGCAAAAAGGAAGCCAAATGGATGAAATTTGGAGCAAAAATGGAGAAGTTCAAAATTTTTTCAGCGCCAACGGCGCCAGACTGAGCACTGACGGTGCCATTTGACATAAACATCGGATTTAATTACGGGCTTCTGGCGCCGATGGCACCAGTGTCGCTGGAAGCCTTGTTTCTATAATATTCGACAAATTTGGACTCTTTTTGAAGAGTTGTTTGACACACTTATTGGAAAACTAACCTAGGCTCTATTTAGGGCCAAAATTTGATANAGCCAAATGGATGAAATTTGGAGCAAAAATGGAGAAGTTCAAAATTTTTTCAGCGCCAACGGCGCCAGACTGGGCACTGACGGTGCCATTTGACAGAAACATCGAATTTAATTACAGGCTTCTGGCGCCGATGGCACCAGTGTCACTGGATGCCTTGTTTCTATAATATTCGACAAATTTGGACTCTTTTTGAAGAGTTTTTTGACGCACTTATTGGAAAACTGACCTAGGCTCTATTTAGGGCCAAAATTTGATTAAAAAACCCCCTTCCCTTCACACCATTTCAACTTCTTCCACTCATTTCATTTTTTCTTCTTCAAACACTTATATTTCACACCATTATTTAGTTATTGTTTTTATAGATTTGAGTTTTTTGTGGTGAGTCTAAGTGTGAATTTTTCTTTAAGAAGTGTTGGAGTGGAAGAGAAGTGAGAGATTTCCTCTTCTTACATCTCCCAAGAGAGGCTATACAAAATTTGCTTTGAGAAAGAGTTTCATATAAGTGTTATTTGTTTATTATTGTTGTATGAACTTTCGTTTATATATGAATTTTGTGTTTTGTTGTATCTTTCCCATGAAGTCTGAGTAGATTCCTTTATCTTTCTCCCTACTCTGAGATATGGTGAAATGAAGAGATAATTCGGATTTGTTAATGTTGAAATTTAAAATAAATTGTGATGGTTTTTCAACTCTGCTCTTAATTTACTTTTCAATCTGGCCAATTGAATTGTTAAAATAGGTTGTGAAACATATGATGAAGTATGAGTTCTACAACAGAGTGAGAATCACATTTAATTCCATGAAGAAGTATTTCGTTCAAGGGATTAAGTGCAATTAATATAGAGGAACTTGTAATCCTGAGTCACCCCTAATTAGGTTCCCCAGAGATGAGTGGAATCTCTCTTCATAATCACTCTTTCTCCTACTATACCTATCAGTATGCTCTGCAAAACATTCTAAATTTTGAACTTTATCAGCGGTAAAATTAATATATCCATCATCCTCTACAATAATTGATCTTGGCAGTAGACTCACCTCTAGAAGTAGAAGCACGTGAGGTAGATGGTCTAGATGTAGAAGAAGCAGAGGTAGAAGTAGCAGACATATTCATTCCATAACTCCTAGAAAATCCTCCTCTCCAGCCAAAAATAAAATGCTCAGAATAAGTCTTCACATTCACCTTAGTAATGTGCTTTAGAGGTAACAACACTTCCTCCCGCTATGATATTTAACTCCAGCCTGCTCACACAAAGAAAAGATCAAGGAAGCAAATCCTAGAACTGCAGTTGGAACTGCAGTGGCAGAACTGATGATAGTCTGATAAATTAAAGCTCCTATGTTGATGAGCTTTCCTTCTTAGATAGAGTAATTTAATGTAGCTCTCTCTCTGTTCAGTTCACTGAGATGATTTGTTGGAAGTAGACAAGTAGAAGTAAGATAGTGTCAGGCCTTTGAAGGTGCACATAACTTTAAAGTTGGGAAGTTGACTCTCCTCTCATTAGTGATCTTCCAAAGTACTCTTCCAATAGTCAAGTAAGAAATAATCTCATTAAACTCCACGTCATTCGGACTATAGTTTGCAAAAAAAACATAACGTATCAGGTGGCAGATGATAAAACAAGTTGATTACCTCTGGTGAAAAAGGTACCAATTTTCCTCGAACCATGACTTTATTGTCTTCAACCTCAGGGAGGTTTGCATAAAACAACCTAACAACATAAATAACTACCACAATAGAGAAACAACAGAATCATTCCTACTATCGGCGAACGATCAAATCCTCGACATCTTCACCTGGATTCTTAAAACTCCGCTCCTGAATCAGTTTTTGTGATTGCAACGCATCACTGTACTGATTCCTCTACGTCTCCACTTCATTCTTGGTGTAATTCNCCATGACTCTATTGTCTTCAACCTCAGGGAGGTTTGCATAAAACAACCTAACAACATAAATAACTACCACAAAAGAGAAACAACAGAATCATTCCCACTATCGGCGAACGATCAAATCCTCTACATCTTCACCTGGATTCTTAAAACTCCGCTCTTGAATCAGTTTTTGTGATTGCAATGCATCACTGTACTGATTCCTCTACGTCTCCACTTCATTCTTGGTGTAATTCTACAAATTTTATAAATTCCAAAAATAACTTCAAAAATCAAGTCTAAATTACTAAAGTAAACTTCCATAGTATAAACCACACTTATCATACAATTTCTATGGATCNTAATTCTACAGATTTTATAAATTCCAAAAATAACTTCAAAAATCAAGTCTAAATTACTAAACTAAACTTCCATAGTATAAACCACACTTCTCATACAATTTCTATGGATCTTTTTTTCTCATTTTTCTTCCTGAATAGTGAATTTCTGAATTTCTCCAAATGTGCTCAAAATACATAGTGAAAATCCAAAATTTTTGCATAAAGTAAAGCTCTTACCTCAATGAAGTTGGATCTAGTGAATTTCACTTGATTCCTCCAAGAAATATTCACTTTAGATGCGCCCTAGCCCTCAAAAATCACAAACTTGAGAGATTGAAGGTGATGGTGGCATTAAAAATGGTGATTTTTGGGCTGAAATATCACTTTTAACCGTTTGCGAACCATTTTTCATGAACCGGCGCTTAAGCACGGGTAAATGACACTTAGGCTCTTGCCTGTCGGGTTGGCTTGCACTTAAGCGCGAGTAGTGGCACTTAGGCGCCAGTGTNACTTGAGAGATTGAAGGTGATGGTGGCATTAAAAATGGTGATTTTTGGGCTGAAATATCACTTTTAACCGTTCGCGAACCATTTTTTGTGAACCGGCGCTTAAGCACGGGTAAATGACACTTAGGCTCTTGCCTGTCGGGTTGGCTCGCACTTAAGCGCGAGTAGTGGCACTTAGGCGCCAGTGTATGATTTCCAAAATTTTCAAATTAAAGTAAAATGCACTATTTTCCTAAGTAAACCACCCCTAAATGGTCTCATGGCACTTAAATGACTATTTTTAACTTCTTATAGCTCCCCTCTCTCTAAAAATTCTCCATACTAACTAGTTCAATTCAAGGCATAAAATAACACAAATTTTCATACAAACAAACTTATATTAAACCAAAAACAAGTACAAATACCTTTAAACGCTTAATTCTCACTCCAAATAGTCTTGGACGAATTTTTTTTTAAAGTTCAAATACATAAGAATCATTTCACAATTAAACACATATAAGAAGTCATAAATACTAAAAGCAAGACTTAAACACTAAACCACTTGAAAACAAAAATTTCTAACACTTAAATTCTAAAACTAAACTTAATTCCATTCTTCATTCAAAGGAACAAATTCGTGCTTTCGTTAGTCTCTCCAGGAATATAGAGTTGATAAAACGAACGATAGTTACAAGCTCTGATACTATCTTCTTCAATCCACTTCAACTTTATGAACATCACTNTCATTTCACAATTAAACACATATAAGAAGTCATAAATACTAAAAGCAAGACTTAAACACTAAACCACTTGAATACAAAAATTTCTAACACAAATTCTAACACTAAACTTAATTCCATTCTTCATTCAAAGGAACAAATTCGTGCTTTCGTTAGTCTCTCCAAGAATATAGAGTTGATAAAACGAACGATGGTTATAAGCTCTGATACTATCTTCTTCAATCCACTTCAACTTTATGAACATCACTTTATCCGCTTCCTCTATATAACTTGTGTGGCTAAATTGCATCTTCAATTGTCATCTAATATGCTCTAGATGTGCATGCAAATAAAGTACCTTTTGTGATATCCCTTCAGTACTAACGACTAAGAAACCATTATACATCTCTTGTGCACTTTAACTAATGAACCTCTTCTTTATGTTTTCTTCCTTCATTGTCAAATCCATCTCCCATGAAGGCATTTTCTCTAAATCTGAGTTTCTCTTAGATTTTTAGGGTTAGAAATAATTTGGGGTGAAATTCTTTCACAAAAACCTTCTATTCATAGGCTTAAGTCCTTCCAATAACTCCTAAACACGTTAGAAGCTGCCTTGTCATGTTTTTACAAACTAATTAGTGGTTAAACCTTCTAGAATATTAATTTTACACATGTGTTTAAACTGCCACGCTTAAGCGACAGATCTGGCGCTTAAGCGACAGTGCACATTTTTGCACTAGTCAACCGAACATCCAAATTCTCATTCTAACATGTCTTGGTTACTAAATCAAGTCTTAAAATCTTTACTAACACATATTAGTTTCAAAAATACTATCCCAATTATCTTAATCAAACACAAAACAACAATCAAAATAAAAACACTCTGATAACTATGGGTTGCCTCCCACAAAACGCTTGGTTTGACGTCACCAGCCCGACGTAACCAACGCTTATTCTGGTTGACCCATCATCATTCCATCATTAATTTTATGTTGATTACTTATAAAATAAGGTTTAAGTCTATGTCCATTAACTTTAAATATTTTCTCACACTTATGATCTTTAATATCCACATCTCCATAAGGATAAACTTTTATCACAACAAATGGGCTCATCCACCTGGACATAAGTTTGCCTGAAAATAATCTTAACCTTGCATTATATAGCAAAACTTGTTAACTTGGCTAAAAATTTTTTAGTATGAATCCTTCGATCATGTCACATCTTCATATTTTCTTTATAAATCTTGGCACTCTCATAAGATTCATTCCTTATCTCTTCAGGCTCATTTAATTGCAATAATCTTTTCTCACCAACATCATTCAAATTATAATTGAACTCTTTAATTGCCCAATATACTTTATGCTCAAGTTCAACTGGTTAGTGACAAGCTTTCACAAATATTAGCCTATATGGGGACATTCCTATAGGAGTTTTGTATGCAGTCCTATAAGCCCACAAAGCATAGTCAAGTTTGACCGACCAATCCAATTTTGTTGGATTCACAGATTTTTCCATAATTTTTTTTTAATTTCTCGATTGGATAATTCAGCCAAACCACTTGTTTGAGGATGATAAGTAGTAGGAATCCTATAATTTATATGATATTTTTTTAATAACTTCTCCATGAAGGCATTTCTGAAATGACTTCTCCNATTGGATAATTCAGCCAAACCACTTGTTTGAGGATGATAAGTAGTAGGAATCCTATAATTTATATGATATTTCTTTAATAACTTCTCCATGAAGGCATTTCTGAAATGACTTCTCCCATTAGTAATGATAACTCTCGGCATCCCAAATTTACAAAATATGTTCGTTTTCAAAAAATTTGCAACACTTTGAGCATCACATTGAGGTAAAATAACTTCTATCCATTTGGATAAATAATCTACTGCTAACAGAATATATAAATTTTTGAAAGATGGTTTAGATGGTCCCATGAAATCTAATCACAAAACATCAAATATTTCAACTTCTAGCATATAATTGAGGGGCATCACATTTATTCTAGAAATATTGCCTAATCGTTGACATCTATCACAAGTTTTGATATAAGCATTAACATCTCTAAAAATTGTAGGCCAATAAAACCAGATTGTAAACTTTTTTATGTTATTTTATCAACACCAAAATGTCCCCTAAAATTAGAATTATTACATTTTTGGATAATTTCATAAGTTTCTTCTAATGGTACACATCTTCAAATAGTTAGATCCTTNCAAGTTTTGATATAAGCATTAACATCTCTAAAAATTGTAGGCCAATAAAACCNACTATTTTGTTAATAAATGTGTTTATGTATTAGGAAATAATAGTATTTTTAAGTCCTACACAATTTTATATAACATAAATTATAACAAATATTGGTATTGGGGGAAAATTAGGAATTAAATTGAACAAAAAAATTTCAATCGCAAATTTGGCCTCTAGCTCTGACGATGCCCGACTAAATGGCCATGGTGCTAACAGTGGCATCAGGAGGGCCGACGACATCCCAAGTATTTTCACATGTTGAACGGTTATGGTAGAATATGGTGGGATTTTGCTCCATAATAACCGCCGAGAGGTGTTTTAAAGTCCTAAAAATTGACTTAGACGTCCATAAACTTCCTAATTTCGAATTCCATTACTTTTAATTCTAGAAATACTTCAAGGTATGAAGTTTTTAATAGAAAAAAGTTTATCAATTTTGATGTGCAGAAATTATACGATAAAGTCATCACAAAGATNATGGTAGAATATGGTGGGATTTTGCTCCATAATAACCGCCGAGAGGTGTTTTAAAGTCCTAAAAATTGACTTGGACGTCCATAAACTTCCAAATTTCGAATTCCATTACTTTCAATTCTAGAAATACTTCAAGGTATGAAGTTTTTAATAGAAAAAAGTTTATCAGTTTTGATGTGCAGAAATTATACGATAAAGTCATCACAAAGATGAGACTTATTAAGGAGAGAGGCTTTGTCAATCATGGAGTTAGTAATCCAAGTTCACAGATCGAGAAAATCATTGTACAGAGACGTTGAAAAGTTCTGTGCTACACTACCGCTGCAGTTATAGTACTCGTAGTAAAAGAGTTTTATGCCAACTTACATGGAATCACTCAAAGAGTTGNAAGGAGAGAGGCTTTGTCAATCATGGAGTTAGTAATCCAAGTTCACAGATCGAGAAAATCATTGTACAGAGATGTTGAGAAGTTCTGTGCTACACTACCGCTGCAGTTGTAGTACTCGTAGTAAAAGAGTTTTATGCCAACTTACATGGAATCATTCAAAGAGTTTTCATCGTTTGAGGTAAGGCTACATCATTTACTCCGGATTGGATTAATGATTTGTATATGATAGAAAATATTACAATCTGCCATTATATAAGTTTTATCTCAACGAAAATTATGATGCAAGAAGTATATAATTTTTTGACGGATGAACATGATAATTAGGAAATCAGAGATGAGGGATACGTTAGTTTCTCTGCGTCACTGGTTAACCCAATTTCAATATAATGACATTTCTTCATATCTGCAAAACTACTACCTACCATGAAGATTAGTAGAGTTACAGGAGAATGTTTCATCCTAAACTATTGAATTTAAATGGAAAACCCATTAATATAGTGTCAATTATTTTCAAATATGTTATGAGTATATCATGAATGGGCCATTATATGGACTTGGGCATCCTTCTACAATTTTTCTACTTTGCAGTCAATCTCAAGTTCCATATGAAAGTTGGGAAAACGTTTTACTACCTTCGGAGCCCATGATTCTTATTGATGGAAACTACATAGGAAATTGAAATGGTGCGTTTGATTGTATTTGGGATCATTCATCACATACTTCAACACCATTGAAGCCATCAGCAGTTGGAAGTTCAATATCTTTGGAAAAGAGAATGAAGAAAATAGAAAGAGAACTTCAGAGTATTACGAATGCAATATGAAATCTTAACTATCTTTTTTATCACATAAATTGGTGAATGAAGGAGAACTTTGATCTTGCAGGAACATTTGAAGAAGGATTGGTACAAATGTTCAATAAAAATGGATAGATCGAAGAAAATTTGATTGATCAGTTCTAGTACCGACCCTTCCATAATTTATATGTCAATTACCAGTTTATGGGAGATATTAGAGGAGGAGAAAGTACCGCAGAAGAGGCAGATTAATTGAAGAAGTTGGGCACTCTACTATTTTAAAATACTTATGTTTTAATGTAATTTTGTGAATTTAATTTACTATACTTTGCTTCAGAACTTTGATTATGTGTATAGTTCTGTGTCAGCGTTTTAATGTTGTGGCTTGATTTTGACCCTGAATTTTAAGTTAGTTTGCTTTGAATATGTGAAAATGTGATTAGAAAAATATATTTGTAAGAAGTGTATTTTCATATATAAAAGTTAGTTTGGTGTTGTTTGTGAAAATGTTAGTTTGTGAATTATTTTTAGATGAAATTTAATGTTCAAAAAGACTAAATAAACTTTGGAGTAAATTGAGAGAAAATTGAAAATTGGAAAAATCAAAATGGTGAAATTTTTGGCGCTGATGGCGCCGACAACGCCTTCAACCCAAACCGACCCTAACACCTTTAAATTTCGTGATTTGCATAGTGAAACACCATTTTTACCCCTTGAGTCACCTTCAAACTCCAGTTTTTGCTCCTAGGGCTTGCTATTGCTCAGATTTGATGTGATTTTAAAGCAAACAAAGCTTGGATTTCATCTTCTTTTGGTAAGAGCTACACTTTGAACTCAAAAGTTTTTATTTTCACCAAGGATTTAACTCACATTGCTTAGATCCAAAATTTTGAGATTTTTTTTGGAAGAATTTGAGAAAATCCTTAGGTGAAGAACTCTTACTTAATAGATTTAAGTTTAAAATGTTCCACATTGTGATTTTCAAAACTTTTAGGATTTTTTTTGGATTTTATAAAATTTTTTAAGATTTACCATGGCACCTAGAATGAGCAAAGGAAAGAGAAAAGTGGATTTTGATGATAAAAAGTTTGTCAATTACAAGGCGCACATTTGCTTCAATAGTCTGCTTAACACTAAAAAGGTGATTCGGGATCAAGGATTTAAAAATCCGGGAGGAGAAGTTGTGAGTATAATCAATGCTCAACATTGGGAGAATTTATGCTACTTTACTGCCAAGGTGATTATTGACGTAGTGATGAGTTCTATGCCAATTTCATGGAGACTTCTAAAGACTTTGTATTTGTTTGTGGAAAAAAGCTGGAGTTTACTTCGAGTAAAATTAATTAATTTTATCAGTTGGAAGATGTGTACAACTGCTAATATAAGTTGTTTTCTACTACGAATGAGGTTTTGGATGAAGTTATTTCTTTTCTTACTAATGGAAGAGGAACTTAAAAGATGAAAAATGGAGTTAAAAGTAAACTTTTCTTTTTCTATGTTAAATGAAGTATCTAAGGCCTGCCAGTATTTTATTTCTGGAAGAATGATACCAAAAAATCATCATAGTGAGGTTACAAGGGATAGATCCATCATAAACTTCTATATCCAGCATATGAAAATAATAGATGTAGGCTCTATTATTTATAGCAACACTAGATCTAATTCTTCTGGATAGACTACTGGAGGTTTAGCACACCCTGCCCTAATCTTCACATTATGTGAACAGGCAGGAATTGATTATAGACCAGAGAAAGAGAGGATTGAACCTCTAAAACCTATTGGGCCTGCCAATATAAAGACTTATGAATATCATGTTGGATGGAGATCTGGAAGTAGGACCATGGATATTCCTTCTACTTCAGGTACTTCTAGTACCCCTACTATCCATGAACTTATGGAACAAATGATGATCCAACAAGGAGATATTTTGAGAATGGGTCATAGAATGGAAAATATGGAGGGCAGAAATGCTCTCTTTGATGATTTGATAAGACAGAAGTTTGAATAGGATGCTACTTATGACGTTGCAATAGTCGAATTCATGAAGGGTGATCACTCAGTTCAGTTTCCTACCACCCTGTTTTTACTCTATATTAGAAGTAGAATTCGGATGTGGAAGAAGAAGACGATGATTGGTGATGCTTTAGTTAGATTTTTGTTCAGTTTATGTTTAATTGTACTTTATTTTTTAGACTGTTTGTTTGTGGACTGTGGTACTTTATTTTGTTGTATGTTGTATTGTGAACTGTGGATTTATGAAACTGTTTTTAATACTGTTATTAGTTTTTAGTACTTTGTTGGATGTATTTGTAGTTAACTCTTTCTCAACAAATTTTTATATGTATTATTTGCTAGTTAATGTTTTAAGTCTTGTAGCTTTTTATACAGCACATGCAATATTTCTGAGTTAAGTTTCAAATTTGAACCTTCAACAGGTATGTCTTTTCTTTATGTATTAAATGTTTTCTTTAACCTTTAATTTTTAAGTTCTTCATTTAAAATCTTTTAAAAATATAATTTTGGGGGGAAGAGAAATTCCTTTCAAAGGAAAGACACTTAATTTTATTTTTCCTCAATTAGTTATATTTTCAAAATATTTTAAAAATTTAACATGACCTTTAGTATTAGAGGGTAACTTTAGATAACTATATCTTGTTTCTAAATATGTAGTAAACTTAAGTAAAAATTTTAAATAATAAAGGTTAATTTTAGAGATTAAGATTGTTTGGTATGATAGAATAAGACTATGTTTTTCTATTTTTAGTAAAGGAATTTGTACTTTTGAAGTATTAAGAATCTTAGAGATTCATGTAAGAAGAAAAGATTAAAACTTTATGAAAAAACTTTAAAGCTAATAAAAATTATAAAGTGAAGGAATGTCAAATGTTTTTAACTTTAAGAAGGGGATAGTGAAGTTCAAAATTATTAAAGGCTGTCTAGATATAGTAATCCTCACATAAGAGAAAAAAAGATAAAAAAAAGATTGAAAATGATTCTGAAAAGAAAAGAGAAAAAATAAAAGAAAAGAAAAGAAAAGAAAAAAAAGATGTGAGGTGAAGCTTGAGGAGATGCCTAATTCAAAATTGGTTTCACTTGAATCAACTTAAAGAAGAATGCTTGGCTACTTTTTCTAAAATTATATTTTAGTGTTAGCATATTTACTAGTAAAGTTTTATGAAGTTATTTTTCATATGAATATTCTAAGCGGATTTAATATAAATAATTTGTAATTTTCCTTAAAAATAATAGAGAATAAAAAATCTTAGACTTGACTACTAGATATTCTTATATCTTTAGTATTAATTGGAGTTATTTTGAATTTTTTTTAAGTGATGCTATTTTATCTAGTGAACTAAGAGATGGAAATCTAGAAGTTAAAATCTTTACCATAAGTCATTTTTTTATATAATAAAGAAGTTACATGAGGATAAGGAACATTTAAGTTTGGGGGATTTTGATACACCAAAAATATATTCATTTTTAAGCCCATATTTTATACTAATTTTTAGTTATATTGCATTTTAATGGAAGGTATTTTCTATGTTTTATGGCAGGTTGTTGATTTTAAGGACTTGGAGCAAAAAGGAAGCCAAATGGATGAAATTTGGAGCAAAAATGGAGAAGTTCAAAATTTTTTCAGCGCCAACGGCGCCAGACTGAGCACTGACGGTGCCATTTGACATAAACATCGGATTTAATTACGGGCTTCTGGCGCCGATGGCACCAGTGTCGCTGGAAGCCTTGTTTCTATAATATTCGACAAATTTGGACTCTTTTTGAAGAGTTGTTTGACACACTTATTGGAAAACTAACCTAGGCTCTATTTAGGGCCAAAATTTGATAAAAAAACCCCCTTCCCTTCACACCATTTCAACTTCTTCCACTCATTTCATTTTTTCTTCTTCAAACACTTATATTTTACACCATTATTTAGTTATTGTTTTTATAGATTTGAGTTTTTTGTGGTGAGTCTAAGTGTGAATTTTTCTCTAAGAAGTGTTGGAGTGGAAGAGAAGTGAGAGATTTCCTCTTCTTACATCTCCCAAGAGAGGCTATACAAAATTTGCTTTGAGAAAGAGTTTCATATAAGTGTTATTTGTTTATTATTGTTGTATGAAATTTCTTTTATATATGAATTTTGTGTTTTGTTGTATCTTTCCCATGAAGTCTGAGTAGGTTCCTTTATCTTTCTCCCTACTCTGAGATATGGTGAAATGAAGAGATAATTCGGATTTGTTAATGTTGAAATTTAAAATAAATTGTGATGGTTTTTCAACTCTGCTCTTAATTTACTTTTCAATCTGGTCAATTGAATTGTTAAATTAGGTTGTGAAACATATGATGAAGTATGAGTTCTACAACAGAGTGAGAATCACATTTAATTCCATGAAGAAGTATTTCGTTCAAGGGATTAAGTGCAATTAATATAGAGGAACTTGTAATCCTGAGCCACCCCTAATTAGGTTCCCAAGAGATGAGTGGAATCTTTCTTCATAATCACTCTTTCTCCTACTATACCTATCAGTATGCTCTGCAAAACATTCTAAATTTTGAACTTTATCAGCGGTAAAATTAATATATCCATCATCCTCTACAATAATTGATCTTGGCAGTAGAGTCACCTCTAGAAGTAGAAGCACATGAGGTAGATGGTCTAGATGTAGAAGAAGCAGAGGTAGAAGTAGCAGACGTATTCATTCCATAACTCCTAGAAAATCCTCCTCTCCAGCCAAAAATAAAATGCTCAGAATAAGTCTTCACATTCACCTTAGTAATGTGCTTTAGAGGTAACAACACTTCCTCCCGCTATCATATTTAACTCCAGCCTGCTCACACAAAGAAAAGATCAAGGAAGCAAATCCTAGAACTGTAGTTGGAACTGTAGTGGCAGAACTGATGATAGTCTGATAAATTAAAGCTCCTATGTCGATGAGCTTTCCTTCTTGGATAAAGTAATTTAATGTAGCTCTCTCTCTGTTCAGTTCACTGAGATGATTTGTTGGAAGTAGACAAGTAGAAGTAAGATAGTGTCAGGCCTTTGAAGGTGCACATAACTTTAAAGTTGGGAAGTTGACTCTCCTCTCATTAGTGATCTTCCAAAGTACTCTTCCAATAGTCAAGTAAGAAATAATCTCATTAAACTCCACGTCATTCGGACTATAGTTTGCAAAAAAAACATAACGTATCAGGTGGCAGATGATAAAACAAGTTGATTACCTCTGGTGAAAAAGGTACCAATTTTCCTCGAACCATGACTCTATTGTCTTCAACCTCAGGGAGGTTTGCATAAAACAACCTAACAACATAAATAACTACCACAAAAGAGAAACAACAGAATCATTCCCACTATCGGCGAACGATCAAATCCTCTACATCTTCACCTGGATTCTTAAAACTCCGCTCTTGAATCAGTTTTTGTGATTGCAATGCATCACTGTACTGATTCCTCTACGTCTCCACTTCATTCTTGGTGTAATTATACAAATTTTATAAATTCCAAAAATAACTTCAAAAATCAAGTCTAAATTACTAAAGTAAACTTCCATAGTATAAACCACACTTATCATACAATTTCTATGGATCTTTTTCTCATTTTTCTTCCTGAATAGTGAATTTCTGAATTTCTCCAAATGTGCTCAAAATACATAGTGAAAATCCAAAATTTTTGCATAAAGTAAAGCTCTTACCTCAATGAAGTTGGATCTAGTGAATTTCACTTGATTCCTCCAAGAAATATTCACTTTAGATGCGCCCTAGCCCTCAAAAATCACAAACTTGAGAGATTGAAGGTGATGGTGGCATTAAAAATGGTGATTTTTGGGCTGAAATATCACTTTTAACCGTTTGCGAACCATTTTTCATGAACCGGCGCTTAAGCACGGGTAAATGACACTTAGGCTCTTGCCTGTCGGGTTGGCTTGCACTTAAGCGCGAGTAGTGGCACTTAGGCGCCAGTGTATGATTTTCAAAATTTTCAAATTAAAGTAAAATGCACTATTTTCCTAAGTAAACCACCCCTAAATGGTCTCATGACACTTAAATGGCTATTTTTAACTTCTTATAGCTCCCCTCTCTCTAAAAATTCTCCATACTAACTAGTTCAATTCAAGGCTTAAAATAACACAAATTTTCATGCAAACAAACTTATATTAAACCAAAAACAAGTACAAATACCTTTAAACGCTTAATTCTCACTCCAAATAGTCTTGGACGAATTTTTTTTTAAAGTTCAAATACATAAGAATCATTTCACAATTAAACACATATAAGAAGTCATAAATACTAAAAGCAAGACTTAAACACTAAACCACTTGAA
>JXCR01124210.1:0-24309 GCA_002079205.1 Phalaenopsis hybrid cultivar | reverse complement strand
TCAGGGCTAACGATGAAAATAAAGATTAAGAGACTCAGATATTTTTGGCCGGCAATGATCTCCGACTGCATGGATACAGCCAAAAAATTATGGGTAGTCTTGCACCAACCTCCAAATGTGTTACACCCAACCATCACCTTGTGGTCATTCAAGTGTTGGGGCACAGACATAATAAGTCTGATAGACCCTCCATCCTTTAAAGGACATAGATTTATAGTTGCCACTACATATTACTTTTCCAAATCGGTAGAGGCAGTGTCATTACAAAAGGTTAAAGCACAACACATCCGACAATTTTTTAAAAGCCAAGTCATCTACCATTTTGGAGTTCTACATATAATAATTCCTGATAATGGGACAACCTTCAAGTGCACAAAAATCAACAATTTTGTTAAGCGGCACAGAATAGAATGGAGATACTCTATGATCAATATCTCAGAAAAAATGACATGGCTGAATCCTTCAATTAGACACTGGTACATATTTTGAAGAAGATGCTGGACGAAAACAAAAGAGGTTGGCAAAAAAAACTGTTAGAATCCTTGTGGGCCTACGGGACAATGTTTAGGACTCCCGCTCAATGTACACCCTATGCACTTGTGTATGGGTCTGAGGCTGTACTACTATTAAATGTCCAGATGTTGTCTCTCGGAGTTGTTGTCACCAATCAACTTACAACAAAAGAAAGTGTATAACTCAGACATGAAGAATTTGAAAGTCTTGAAGGAAAGGGACTAGAAGCACAACAACATTTAGAGCTTTACCAAGCGAGGATGTTATAACCTCATGATAAATTGGTCCACCCAAGGACATTCAAAGTTGGTGATCTCATTCTCATGCTCAAAACACCTATTCTTGCTTTCCGCAAAATAGGTTTAAAATTTGAGCAAACTTAGGAGGGACCATTTGTCATAGAAAAGGTCTGCGCAGGAGGAGCCTACCATATGGTGGATTTTGAAGGTGAGAGGGGCATGTTGTCAATCAATAGATGATACTTAAAGACATACTATGAAACTTGACAATGCTTGAATTGAAATTTTGAAATTTTGATTAATCTAAGGTTATTTATTTGGCCAAACGTCTGAGACCGGGTCAAAAATTTTTGTAATAAATATAACCTCAATAAAATGAAAATTTTTAATTTACTTGCTTTGATTTTCTCATTTCTACTTTTAAGGTTGATATTTACTAAATTAAATAATATGTAAATATAGATAAATATCTTCTCACCGATACATACTAAAATTTTATCTAATAAAAACTTTGTTTTGCTCTTATTCTAGTTAAATTTCATCTCACTGATGTTTTCTATGTTGTCTGTAGAGAAAATGTCAGGACATAAGCTGATTTTTGCTTTCAAGGATGCCTGGAATCTTGCACTTAACAAGGAAAGGGCACTGTAGGGTAGCACATAGACTTCTACGTGGACTTCAGTCAAGTCGATGTATACTATGAGGGTCACCAGATGGACATGGTCGGACGTTGAGAAAAAATGGAGTTACCATCGCGGTTAAAGATTAGCACCAAGCAGGATTCCTCACTGAAGGGGAAGAAAGTTATTATGCAACAAGATCCGATGGAGGGGACTAGTAATCTGCCATCTATGATAACTGTACCGATCGAAGGTCTAGTCATTACTAATGACGGGGGACTGTCAGATGCACCACTAAGAAGGACTCGATGCAAAAATGCCAATCATAAAAACTTCAGAGCATTCTTATATGAAGAAAGATGACGCCAGATAGAGGCTAAAAACATGCTTACCTCGATTCCTGAGGGGAAGACCTTTGATCCATGCATGAGAGTGACTTCCTCTAGCTTGCCTGTCATAGAGGATGAGTTTGAGTTCACTACAAAGGTGATGCTACCATAAGTTTAAGATTATCTTTGAGCGGGTTGCCCAATGTGCAACGCTAAGATTTTCACACGGATACCAGCTATAAGAGCATTTGTGGAATGCCCAAATTGCAATGTCCTCCACCTAGAGTGTTGTAGGACTCTGGAGGAGTATACTTCCATCGATAGTAGATTNTTGACAATGCTTGAATTGAAATTTTGAAATTTTGATTAATCTAAGGTTATTTATTTGGCCAAACGTCTGAGACCGGGTCAAAAAATTTTGTAATAAATATAACCTCAATAAAATGAAAATTTTTAATTTACTTGCTTTGATTTTCTCCTTTCTACTTTTAAGGTTGATATTTACTAAATTAAATAATATGTAAATATAGATAAATATCTTCTCACCGATACATACTAAAATTTTATCTAATAAAAACTTTGTTTTGCTCTTATTCTAGTTAAATTTCATCTCACTGATGTTTTCTATGTTGTCTGTAGAGAAAATGTCAGGACATAAGCTGATTTTTGCTTTCAAGGATGGCTGGAATCTTGCACTTAACAAGGAAAGGGCACCGTAGGGTAGCATCATAGACTTCTACGTGGACTTCAGTCAAGTCGATGTATACTATGAGGGTCACCAGATGGACATGGTCGGACGTTGAGAAAAAATGGAGTTACCGTCGTTGTTAAAGATTAGCACCAAGCAGGATTCCTCACTAAAGGGGAAGAAAGTGATTATGCAACAAGATCCGATGGAGGGGACTAGTAATCTGCCATCTATGATAACTGTACCGATCGAAGGTCTAGTCATTACTAATGACGGGAGACTGTCAGATGCACCACTAAGAAGGACTCGATGCAAAAATGCCAATCTTAAAAACTACAGAGCATTCCTATATGAAGAAAGATGACGCCAGATAGAGGCTAAAAACATGCTTACCTCGATTCCTGAGGGGAAGACCTTTGATCCATGCATGAGAGTGACTTCCTCTAGCTTGCCTGTCATAGAGGATGAGTTTGAGTTCACTACAAAGGTGATGCTACCATAAGTTTAAGATTATCTTTGAGCGGGTTGCCCAATGTGCAACGCTAAGATTTTCACACGGATACCAGCTACAAGAGCATTTGTGGAATGCCCAAATTGCAATGTCCTCCACCTAAAGTGTTATAGGACTCTAGAGGAGTATACTTCCATCGATAGCAGATTTCAGATCACTGGCCACTCAATGGGGGAATCATATATTCCGCTGGATATAGAGATAACACAAGCATAGATTCCTGTAGATATTGAAATGAGGGAGCTCCCTCAACAACCGTCGATGGTTACCATGGCAGAATCAGACAAAATGAGTAAAGTAAAGAAAAGAGAATTTGAATTTTATGAAGAAGCTCAAGGAATACTTTTCAATATAATAGAAGGCCTGGAGCTGTACACCAGAGTCAGGGGTCGAGCTGGTCTTCTGATGGAAAAGACCTATTCTGAACCACGAAAATGGATGTGTGCAAAAGGCAGAATCACCATCCAATGTGGATGCTGTTATAATTTTACCAAAGATAGATAAGGAAGTCTTCAGGGATTTTAAAACATAATAAGGTGGATCTGTTACCTCCCATAATAAAGTGGATGATCAAGAGGATGGTTAGGTGGAGCATAATTCCAGCTCAGTACGTTCCCAACATCTGTATCATCAATATCTACGATTAAGGTGATTGCATTCCCTCACATATAGACCATCATGATTTTGTGAGACCTCTTTGCACGGTCTCCTTCATGAGCAAAAGCAATGTTTTATTCGGGATAGAAATAGATGTCATTGGCCCCAGGGAGTTTAGAGGATCTGTAGAGATTTATCTACCATTGGGTTCAAGACAGATGCTCAAGAGAAATGGAGCAGACTTGTACAAGCACTGCATTCCAGGGGTATGACACTACAGTGTGTCTGTAACTTTCAAAAGAATGCATAACAACACGATGACATATGGATTCCAACCAGATCCGGAGTTAGTTAGAAAAACTACAACCTTATGAGCCATGAGAGAGTTGCAACTATAAGTACACGTAAAGGGAACTCTTATCCTAAAGCGTGGATTAGTAGGTCAACTCGATCAGGAACTCACCCTGCCGAAGATGAATAGTCAGGGGACACCTTTTTGGTACCGTATTTTGGCGCAACAGATATGATGATATATGTATCATATATGTTCAGCTTATGATATGTATTCTACACAAAGATATTTTTTAGATGTACTTTTGATGCGTTCAACATATTGTACCTTCTGATGCTTCGGCATATGTTCAATCTGTAACACCTGTTTGAAGCAGATTAATGAAATTTTTTTTAGAATTTAGTCTGTTTCTTAAATTACCCTTTTGAGTAATAGATCAAGAGCCCGAGAACCATCTGTTGCTTCCGAGCTACAATGAACGAAAAAAAAATAATATAAATTTGATAATAATAAAAGTTCAAATAAATAACTCTTTGGAAAAATCAACCAACAAAAATTGAATTTTGAAAATATATTTTGATAACTAAATATGATAAAAACAACAAGAAAAGAAAATAATATTGTTGAGTTGTTTCTCTTGATTTTGAGGTCTCTTACTCTTTGCTCGTGCAGCACGACTATCCTTATCTGCACTAATCCTCTTCACATCCCCGTGGAAGTTCACATTCTGCACAAAATCTCAAAAAATTTCACAAATGTTTCATCGCCGACGTCAACCCTATCACATGCCACATATCTAAAGATTCAACACCACAAATTATCTACATTACTTTTTTGTAGCTTTCGGAATGAGCACCTAAATTCTAATTCCCTCCTTTCAAGGTCGGTACCTAAATTCTGACTCTCTTCCTGGGATTGATACCTAAATGTTAATTTTCAATTCAAAATCAATACCTACTTTTTGATTCCCTCCTTTTGAGGTCAGTACTTAAATTCCGACTCTATGTTTCTAGGACTCATACCTAAATTTTAATTCAAATTTTGGGATCAGTACCTAAATTCTGAATCCCTCCCTTTGAGGTTGGTGCCTAAATTCCGACTCTCTCTTTCTGGAATTGATAGCAAAATTTCAATTTCCATTTCAATTTCAGTACCTAAATTTTGATTCCCTCCCTTTGAGATTGGTACCTAAATTATGACTCTCTTTCTTGGGATTGATACCTAAATTTAAATTCCCATTTCGGGATTAGTACATAAATTTTGCTTCCCTCCCTTCAAGGTCGGTACCTAAATTCCGACTCTCTTTTGAACTTGATACCTAAATTTCAATTCTTATCTTAGGGTCAGTACCTAAATTCTGATTCCCTCCCTTTGATGGCGGTACCTAAATTTTGACTCTCTCTTTCAGGATTGATATCTACATTTCAATTCCTATTTCAGGATCAGTACCTAAATTCGGATTCACTCCTTTTGAGGTCAGTACCTAAATTTTGACTCTGCCTTTTAGGATTAATATCTAAAATTCAATTGTCATTTCGGGATCAATACCTAAATTCTTATTCTCCCCCTTCGAGGTCGGTATCTAAATTCTGACTCTCTCTTTCAGAACTGACACCTAACTTTCAATTTCCATTTTGGGATCAGTACCTAAATTCTTATTCCCTCTCTTTGTGGTCGATACCTAAATTCTGATTCTTTCTTTAGGGATGGATAACTAAATTTCAATTCCCTTATCAGGATCAGTAATTAAATTTTGATGCCCACCCTTCGAGGTCGGTACCTACATTCTGACTCTCTTTTTGGGATTGTACCCAAAGTTCAATTCCCATTTTAGGATCAATATTTAAGTTGTGATTCCCTCAATTCAATGTCGAAACCTAAATTCTGACTTTCTCTTTTGGGATTGATACCTACATTTCAAATCCCATATCGAGGTCAGTAGCTAAATTTTGATTCCCTCCATTTGAAGTTATTACCTAAATTTCAACTCTCTTTTTGGGATTGACACCTAAATTTTAATTCCCATTTCAGATCAGTACATAAATTCTGATTCTCTCCCTTTGAGGTCGGAACCTAAATTCTAACTTTCTCTTTCGGGATTGATACCTAAATTTCAATTCACATATCGAGGTCAGTGCCTAAATTTTGATTCCCTCCCTTCGAGGTCGGTACCTAAATTCCGACTCTCTTTTTGGGATTCATACCCAAAGCTCAATTCCCATTTTGGGATCAAAATTTAAATTGTGATTTCCTCACTTCGAGGTTAAAACATCAATTCAGACTTTCTCTTTCGGGATTGATACCTAGATTTCAATTCTCATATCAAGGTTAGTACCTAAATTTTGATTCCTTCCCTTCGAGGTCGTTACCTAAATTTTGACTCTCTTTTTGGGATTGATACCTAAATTTCAATTCCCATTTCAAGATCAGTACATAGATTTTGATTCCGTCCCTTCGAGGTCAGAACCTAAATTCTAACTTTCTTTTATGGGATTGATAACTAAATTTCAATTCCCATATCAAGGTCAGTACCTAAATTTTGATTCCATCCCTTCGAGGTCAGTACCTAAATTCCGACTCTCTCTTTCAGGATTGAAACTTAAAATTCAATTCACATTTTGGGATCAGTACCTAAATTCTTATTCCCTCTGTTCGAGGTCGGTACCAAAATTCTTACTCTCTCTTTCGGGATTGATACCTAAATTTTAATTCCCATATTGGGGTCAGTAACTAAATTTTGATTCCCTCCCTTCGAGGGTGTTACCTAAATTCTAACTCTCTTCTTGGGATTGATACCTAAATTTCAAATCTCATTTCGGGAGTAGTACATAAATTCTGATTCCCTCCCTTCGAGGTCAGAACCTAAATTTTTACTTTCTCTTTCGGGATTGATACATAAATATCAATTCCCATATCGAGGTCAGTACCTAAATTCTAAATCCCTCCTTTTGAGGTTGGTATCTAAATTTTAACTCTCTCTTTCAAGACTAATACCTAAATTTCAATTCCCATTTTGGGATGAGTATTCCCTCCTTTCGAGGTTGGTACCTAAATTTCGACTCTTTCTTTCAGGATTGAAACTTAAAATTCAATTCACATTTTGGGAGTAGTACCTAAATTCTTATTCCCTCTGTTTGTGGTCAGTACCAAAATTCATACTCTCTCTTTCAGGATTGATACCTAAATTTTAATTCCCATATCGGGGTCAGTAACTAAATTCTGATTCCCTCCCTTCAAGGGTGTTACCTAAATTCTAAATCTCTTCTTGGGATTGATACCTAAATTTCAAATCCCATTTTGGGAGTAGTACATAAATTTTGATTCCCTCCCTTCGAGTTCGGAACCTAAATTCTTACTTTCTCTTTCGAGATTGATACCTAAATATCAATTCCCATATCGAGGTCAGTACCTAAATTCTGATTCCCTCCCTTCGAAGTTGGTATCTAAATTTTAACTCTCTCTTTCAAGACTAATACCTAAATTTCAATTCCCATTTTGGGATGAGTATTCCCTCCCTTCGAGGTCGGTACCTAAATTATGATTCCCTCCCTTCGAGGTACGTACCTAAATTTTGACCATTTTTTTGAAATTAATATCTAAATTTGAATTTCCGTCTCGGGGTCAATACCTAAACTCTGATTCCCTCCTTTCAAAGTCGGTACCTAATTTCTGACTCTCTTCTTGGTATTGATACCTAAATTTCAAATCCCATCTCGGGATCAGTACCTAAATTATTTAAAGGTCTCTATCGAAATTCTGACTCTCTCTCTTGGGATTGGTACCTAAATTTCAATTCCTATTTCGGGGTCAGTACATAAATTCTGATTCCCTCTTTTCGAGGTCACTAACAAAATTTCAACTCTCTATTCAGGATTGATATTTAAATTTCAATTCCCATTTTGGGATCAGTACCTAAACTCTGATTTCCTCCCTTCGAGGTCAGCACCTAAATTTTGACTCTCTCATTCGGAATTGATACCTAAATTTCAATTCCAATCTTGGGATCAGTACCAAAATTCTTATTCCCTCCCTTCTAGGTCGGTACCTAAATTTTGACTCTCTTTTTGGGATGATAACTAAATTTAAATTCCCATTTCGAGATCAGTACCTATATTCTAATTCTCTCACTTTGAGGTCAGCACCAAAATTTTGACTCTCTATTTGGGATTGATACTTAAATTTCAATTACCATTTTGGGCTCAGTACCTAAATTGTGAATGCCTCCCTTCGAGGTCGGTACCTAAATTGTGATTCTCTCTTTCGGAATTGATACTTAAATTTCAATTCTCATCTCGGGGTCAGTACCTAAATTTTAATTTTCTCCCTTCGAGGTAAGTACCAATATTTCAGCTCTCTCTTTCGAGATTGATACCTAAATTTTAATTCCAATCTCAAGGTTAGTAGATAAATTATAATTCCCTCCTTTCGAGGTTAGTACCTAAATTTTGACTGTCTATTCGAGATTGATACTTACATTTCAATTCTCATTTTGAGATCAGTACATAAGTTTTGATTCCCTCCTTTCAAGGTCGGTACCTAAATTTTGACTCTCTCATTCGNTTTTGAATACTACAATGAAGTTCATCTATAGTAGGGTTGGCATAATCTCTTAAAGGTCTAAACTCTTCATGACTTTCAGCATTTTAATCATTTTGGTTTGCCATTTCTGTAACTTTTTTGGATTTTTCAAGATTTTTAATTTTTTTGTTTTTTCTGATTTTACTAACAGTTCTCTTTAATTCAGAATCGTATGGCACTAGTCATTCAGAACCTGAACTATGCATACACTAACATAAAATAAAATAAAACTAAACACACACAAAATAAAATATAATAACTTAAAGTTTAAATAAAACTTTCTAAAAATAGAAATTTGCTTTTAAATCAATAGATTCTTTATAATTTTCACTTCACTTTCTCGACAACGGCGCCGAAAACTTGATCTCGAAACTGCTTATATGCAATAGTATAACGATAATTCTGATTATTAATTTCACATATATTTCTTTATTTCACAACAAAACCAAAAACTTAAACTTGATCTTGAAGAAAAAGAAGAATTTAACTTTTAATTTATATATATTAGGATACTACACAAGTATACATATTATTATCAAGTAATATAAGACTTTTTGATTAGAACCTGAATATCTAACCCACAGGGAAGATATGCAATATGTACTTTTTGAAATACTTTCTATTTTTTAAAAGACAATTACTTAAACTAAAGACATTTTTGCAGTAAAGAAAGTTTAAATATTTTTGGTAATTTTAATATTTTGACAAAATAGAACAAACTTAAAAAGGTAACTTGAGTTTTTGTAAAAGAAAAACACTAAATATGAAATTATCTTTCTCCTTATCTTGAATCAATAATAAGTATAAGAATTTTATTGTGGAAGTATGCATATTGTGTTGTGTTAAATAGAGTAATAATATTCTTTACCCTTACTAGAGATGCTATAAAAAATATTGGCTAATTTAAAGTTTGAATAGTTCTGAAGACCGGCTAGGCATGGAAGATAATAGCACTCACTCTAGAGTTCCCTCGATTTCCTCCACCATGGGGCTAACATCACGTATCACAACCTAAAACTATAAACCAAGTTGGGGGCTTGAACCTATCACTTTAAAGTCCTCTAACTCTAAACCCTTCAATGAATATTTCTCTATTTATTTGCACCCAATTATATGAACTACATTCTCATTCATACAACCTCATGTGATTCTTTCCAATTATTGACTAAGATAATACCATCCTAGTGTTTACAACAACAATTTTAACATCTGGATTGGTGAAATCATAAAGTAAATGAAGTACATGGAATTAAATCATCATAACTTCTTCCAACACTAAAGATCAATACTCTCCACAACTTTCATCTAACACTTAATTACTTATCACTTTAAGAAGAAACATAAAGAAAACTACTCAAAATCCATGGAGAAAACAAAACACTTTAGTTTAAAAGTAGAAATCATTGTCAAACCAACAACAAGTTTCAATTAAAACCAAAAGTAGTTTAAAAAAAAAGATAAAAACTTATCTCATATCCTCCACCAAACTCTTGAAGTTCCTTTGAATCTCTTCTCTTTTACAACACTCTCAATATAAAACTAAAATAAAAAGGATAAATATGTGGTGCCTGGAAATCTCTCCAACTAACTCCTCAATTTTAGAACTTTCAAAACTTTCCCAGTACTTTCAGAATCCCTTTCAAAGTCTCAATCTTCCTTCTTTTATAATTCTCCAAAAGGTGTCTTGGTATCTTTTGAAAATGTGTCTTGATTCGATGTATTTCCCCAAGAGATGCATCCTTTCGCAATAATCTTCGTCCATGGTGATTGTAACCACCTATTAAGCTAATAGGTGCCTCAAAAACCTCTTCAAAATTTGCAAAAACTGAATTTACTCATCAAATAACTGCCACTGGCGCTTAAGCATGAGGCCTTTGGTGCTTAGGCGCGGCCTTCTCTGTTTAACTGGGGCTTAAGCGCTGGATTTGGTGCTTAAGCGCCAAAATACTTTTGCATATTTTTTACCTATTTGCTCCAAATTTGATCCTTTTTCCCTCCTTTAAGCATTTTTCACCTTTTTACCTATACTTGACAGAAAAACATTAAAACACCTTACACTAAAGTGCTATATCTTAAAAATAGGTATAAAAATGTGTTTAAAAACTTTATATATTTTAGGTGTATCAGTAACCTTTGCAGATGAAGACTTGTTGCTCGGTACAGGTGACCATAATTGGCAACTCTATATCTCTGTTAACATAGACATATTTGTGTTGCCAAGAGTTTTCGTAGATCCTGGAGCATCCCTTAACTTGATGAGCCTACAAACATTACTCTATTTGGACATTAAAGCTTAGGAGCTTACGACAGATAAAATGATGCTAAGAGGATTCAACCAAAAGGGAGACAGATCACATGGATAAATTACATTACTCATGAAAGTTGGAGAACTAGTAACAACCACTAAATTCCATATTATCAACGTCGAGACCTCTTTTAATGCTCTACTGGGTCGACCATGGATTCACAAACACAACATTGTTCCGTTGTCTCTACACCAGTTCATTAAGTACTACAAAGAAGGACAAGAACATTGCATCAAGGGAGATTTAAAGTCATTTTCAGTTCATGAAGTTGGCATTCATAAAGATTCCGCCTAATATGCTCCTCTAAAGAAAATTATCTTCTCTCTTAAAGTTGTGGAAAATGAAGTTGAAGATGCAGAAGAATTAAAATTAGGAAGCCATTCAGCTCTACTTCAGTAATCTTCCGTCACTCTTTTGTAACGAGTTGGTGGGGGATCTTTTAGTTCGCGCACTCGAGGTTGACGCCGAGGATGTGGACGAGGAAGAACCAACTTGATTGTTTAATGGACTAGGCCTACCATCAAAATTGATGAAGAAGAAAGTTCTGAAGATGAAATAATGATGATAAAATAGAAGAAACCACAGTATGAGCTATCCTTAGAAGACATGGAGAAAAACAAACAACGACAATGTATGATCGGATAAACCACTATGTGAATGTCTTGACCCTTGATCCAATTTGCCCTCAAAAGGTTAAGAGTCTAGAGTTCATAGAGGTTTGTAGCGCTGGCTCAAAGTCGATCAAAGTTTATCGTTCTTCTACTTCTATTAATCTTGAAAATCATGTAAATTTTGATGAGGATCCTAATGAATTAATGAAATTACCTTTTGGATACTTTTTGCCTTGTGTACAGAAGTTAATTCAACTGAGACATTTGCCAAAACAAATGTCAAAAGATAAACTACAAGTTTTTAAAAAATTATGGGGTGTTAAAAGTCAAACTCCTAACTAAAAAGAGGGCTCAGAATTGGTACAGTCGAAACAGTCGATGATTCAGAATTTAGCATGGTTGTTACTAGTGAATTGGAAGAGGATTGCCTCGATGTATAATATGATTCTTCGGATCAGCTAATAGAAAATTCCCTGCCATAATCTGAGGAAGAAATCAAGGAAATTTTTTATGAATGGAAGGAAACTAACCTCAGGAGGGAAAAGCAGCCCTGACCTACATTTATAAGTTTTCTATTCAACGATGAAGATTCTTTAGAGTTGATCAGACTGTTAACAGAATTTAAAGATTGCTTCGCATGGAGTTATGATGAAATGCCAAGACTGTCACTAGAAGTTGAAGTTCATAAACTTGGCGTGGACAAAGATATGACCTCGGTAAAATATGCTCCAAGAAGAATCTGCCTCGAAATAGAGCAGCAGATCATTACTGACGTGAAGAAGTTAATAGACGCTAACTTTATGAGAGAAGAAAAATACCCCCACAAGGTTACCTAACATTGTGACAGTTAAGAAGAAAAATGGACAAATCTATGTATGTGTCGACTTCAGGGATTTGAGCAAAGCATGTCCAAAAGATGAATTTCCATTCTCAATACCATAAATGATGGTGGATATCACTTCAACACATGTGATTTTTTTCTTTATGGATGGATCATCAGCACACAATCAAATCAAGATGGATCCAGAAGATGTAACACTTACAACTTTCAGAACGCCTATGGGGATTTTTTGCTACACAGTGATGCCGTTTGGATTGGAGAATGCTGGAGCAACATACCAACAAGCTATGACTATGATTTTTTATGATCTCATTCACAACCAAGTGTAATGCTACGTGGATGATTTGGTTATTAAAAATAAATAGAGAGTGGACCATTTGTACAATTTGAGGATTTTATTCAAATGATTACGACAATATGATCTTAAGATGAATCCCTTAAAGTGTGCCTTCGGCGTCACCTCCGGGAAATTTCTAAGACTTGTTATCTGTCATCAGGGAATCGAGATTGACCCAGGTAAGATTAAAGCTATCTTGAAAATGTATCCTCCCATAACTTTAAAACAACTATGTTACTTCCAAGGAAGTTGGCATATCTGAGACGCTTTATTTCTAATCTCTCAGGGAGTTGTCAATCCTTCTCACTATTAGTTAAAAAGGATGCCAAATTCATTTGAGAAGAGAAATGTCAGCGGCCTTTTGAGGATGTTAAACAATATTTAATGACACCTCTTATTTTGGCAGCCCAAATCCGAAAAAAACCTTAAATACTTTATACCGCAGCCTTAGGTGACTCTCTTGGAGCCCTCTTAGTCCAAGTCAATGACAAGGGTAAAGAAAACGCACTCTACTACTTGAGTCTTCATCTAATACCGACAGAAGTATAGTATCCACTATTGAAAATCATTATCTAGCTTTAATCTTTGCCACTCAAAAGCATAGGCATTACATGCTTTCTCATAAAATTACCATTATTTTGAAAGTTAATTCGTTACAATATTTGATGACCGGACAAACATTCTCTGGATGTCTAGCAATATGGTCGATGATTTATTTGCAATTTGATATAACTTTTGGTCCCATCCGTGCTATCAAGGGACAGATTTTAGCTGATTTTCTTGCTACACACCCACTTCCAACTGGGTCCCCACTTAATGTTGAATTGACATTTGAATAGGTATTATAGATGGTTTCTCCAATGCACAATGTTGGGAGATGTATTTTGATAGAGCTTCGTCAGCCAGAAAAAAACAAATGATTAGGAACAGTTGCGCTAGGCAAAGCAAGAATTGGTTTGATCTTCATCATGCGAGATAATGGCATGCTAAGCTTCTCCTATAAATTGACAGAGTCATGTACCAACAACGAAGCAGAATATGAAGCCTTAATTACTGGGTTGGAATTGGAAATCTTGATAGATATAAAAGATATTGCCATCTATGGCAACTAACAACTCGTCATCCAACAAGTCGCCATAAAATAGACAATACAATATTTTGAAACCATGGTTAGTAGAATATCATTAGTACGCGATAAGGCTGCTAAAGCAGATTCCCAATGTAACTTTCTACCTGATTCCTCGGGGAGATAATGCACATGTCGAAGCTTTAGTGAAACTTACAAAATATTAGCGTGTCTCCCGGAGGGTTTCATTGATATTACGGTATAAGGAAGACATGTTTGTCTTGAATTGACTTCAAAAATCTACACAAGCTCAAAAAAGAAGAAGAAATAATGATTGCAATTGATGACATCAATGAAGATTGGCAGAAGCCATTAATAAAATATTTGTAAACTGGAAAGCTGCCAGAAGACGAGTCAGTAGCCCACCACATCGCAAGAAGGGTTATGTTGTACTCTTTAGTAGGTGTTATCCTCTATAGAAGATCATTTGATCAAATGTGGATATGATTTCTAAGCAGAGCAGAAGCACAATATATTGTCAATGAAGTACATGTTGGATTCTGTGGTGCTCATCAGTCAGGGCTAACGATGAAAATAAAGATTAAGAGACTCAGATATTTTTGGCCGGCAATGATCTCCGACTGCATGGATACAGCCAAAAAATTATGGGTAGTCTTGCACCAACCTCCAAATGTGTTACACCCAACCATCACCTTGTGGTCATTCAAGTGTTGGGGCACAGACATAATAAGTCTGATAGACCCTCCATCCTTTAAAGGACATAGATTTATAGTTGCCACTACATATTACTTTTCCAAATCGGTAGAGGCAGTGTCATTACAAAAGGTTAAAGCACAACACATCCGACAATTTTTTAAAAGCCAAGTCATCTACCATTTTGGAGTTCTACATATAATAATTCCTGATAATGGGACAACCTTCAAGTGCACAAAAATCAACAATTTTGTTAAGCGGCACAGAATAGAATGGAGATACTCTATGATCAATATCTCAGAAAAAATGACATGGCTGAATCCTTCAATTAGACACTGGTACATATTTTGAAGAAGATGCTGGACGAAAACAAAAGAGGTTGGCAAAAAAAACTGTTAGAATCCTTGTGGGCCTACGGGACAATGTTTAGGACTCCCGCTCAATGTACACCCTATGCACTTGTGTATGGGTCTGAGGCTGTACTACTATTAAATGTCCAGATGTTGTCTCTCGGAGTTGTTGTCACCAATCAACTTACAACAAAAGAAAGTGTATAACTCAGACATGAAGAATTTGAAAGTCTTGAAGGAAAGGGACTAGAAGCACAACAACATTTAGAGCTTTACCAAGCGAGGATGTTATAACCTCATGATAAATTGGTCCACCCAAGGACATTCAAAGTTGGTGATCTCATTCTCATGCTCAAAACACCTATTCTTGCTTTCCGCAAAATAGGTTTAAAATTTGAGCAAACTTAGGAGGGACCATTTGTCATAGAAAAGGTCTGCGCAGGAGGAGCCTACCATATGGTGGATTTTGAAGGTGAGAGGGGCATGTTGTCAATCAATAGATGATACTTAAAGACATACTATGAAACTTGACAATGCTTGAATTGAAATTTTGAAATTTTGATTAATCTAAGGTTATTTATTTGGCCAAACGTCTGAGACCGGGTCAAAAATTTTTGTAATAAATATAACCTCAATAAAATGAAAATTTTTAATTTACTTGCTTTGATTTTCTCATTTCTACTTTTAAGGTTGATATTTACTAAATTAAATAATATGTAAATATAGATAAATATCTTCTCACCGATACATACTAAAATTTTATCTAATAAAAACTTTGTTTTGCTCTTATTCTAGTTAAATTTCATCTCACTGATGTTTTCTATGTTGTCTGTAGAGAAAATGTCAGGACATAAGCTGATTTTTGCTTTCAAGGATGCCTGGAATCTTGCACTTAACAAGGAAAGGGCACTGTAGGGTAGCACATAGACTTCTACGTGGACTTCAGTCAAGTCGATGTATACTATGAGGGTCACCAGATGGACATGGTCGGACGTTGAGAAAAAATGGAGTTACCATCGCGGTTAAAGATTAGCACCAAGCAGGATTCCTCACTGAAGGGGAAGAAAGTTATTATGCAACAAGATCCGATGGAGGGGACTAGTAATCTGCCATCTATGATAACTGTACCGATCGAAGGTCTAGTCATTACTAATGACGGGGGACTGTCAGATGCACCACTAAGAAGGACTCGATGCAAAAATGCCAATCATAAAAACTTCAGAGCATTCTTATATGAAGAAAGATGACGCCAGATAGAGGCTAAAAACATGCTTACCTCGATTCCTGAGGGGAAGACCTTTGATCCATGCATGAGAGTGACTTCCTCTAGCTTGCCTGTCATAGAAGATGAGTTTGAGTTCACTACAAAGGTGATGCTACCATAAGTTTAAGATTATCTTTGAGCGGGTTGCCCAATGTGCAACGCTAAGATTTTCACACGGATACCAGCTATAAGAGCATTTGTGGAATGCCCAAATTGCAATGTCCTCCACCTAGAGTGTTGTAGGACTCTGGAGGAGTATACTTCCATCGATAGTAGATTTCAGATCACTGGCCACTCAATGGGGGAATCATATATTCCGCTGGATATAGAGATAACACAAGCATAGATTCCTGTAGATATTGAAATGAGGGAGCTCCCTCAACAACCGTCGATGGTTACCATGGCAGAATCAGACAAAATGAGTAAAGTAAAGAAAAGAGAATTTGAATTTTATGAAGAAGCTCAAGGAATACTTTTCAATATAATAGAAGGCCTGGAGCTGTACACCAGAGTCAGGGGTCGAGCTGGTCTTCTGATGGAAAAGACCTATTCTGAACCACGAAAATGGATGTGTGGAAAAGGCAGAATCACCATCTAATTTGGATGCTGTTATAATTTTACCAAAGATAGATAAGGAAGTCTTCAGGGATTTTAAAACATAATAAGGTGGATCTGTTACCTCCCATAATAAAGTGGATGATCAAGAGGATGGTTAGGTGGAGCATAATTCCATCTGAGTACGTTCCCAACATCTGTATCATCAATATCTACGATTAAGGTGATTGCATTCCCTCACATATAGACCATCATGATTTTGTGAGACCTCTTTGCACGGTCTCCTTCATGAGCAAAAGCAATGGTTTATTCGGGATAGAAATAGATGTCATTGGCCCCAGGGAGTTTAGAGGATCTGTAGAGATTTCTCTACCATTGGGTTCAAGATAGATGCTCAAGAGAAATGGAGCAGACTTGGACAAGCACTGCATTCCAGGGGTATGACACTACAGTGTGTCTGTAACTTTCAAAAGAATGCATAACAACACGATGACATATGGATTCCAACCAGATCCGGAGTTAGTTAGAAAAACTACAACCTTATGAGCCATGAGAGAGTTGCAACTATAAGTACACGTAAAGGGAACTCTTATCCTAAAGCGTGGATTAGTAGGTCAACTCGATCAGGAACTCACCCTGCCGAAGATGAATAGTCAGGGGACACCTTTTTGGTACCATATTTTGGCGCAACAGATATGATGATATATGTATCATATATGTTCAGCTTATGATATGTATTCTACACAAAGATATTTTTTAGATGTACTTTTGATGCGTTCAACATATTGTACCTTCTGATGCTTCGGCATATGTTCAATCTGTAACACCTGTTTAAAGCAGATTAATGAAATTTTTTTTAGAATTTAGTCTGTTTCTTAAATTACCCTTTTGTGTAATAGATCAAGAGCCCGAGAACCATCTGTTGGTTCCGAGCTACAATGAACGAAAAAAAAATAATAAAAATTTGATAATAATAAAAGTTCAAATAAATAACTCTTTGGAAAAATCAACCAACAAAAATTGAATTTTGAAAATATATTTTGATAACTAAATATGATAAAAACAACAAGAAAAGAAAATAATATTGTTGAGTTGTTTCTCTTGATTTTGAGGTCTCTTACTCTTTGCTCGTGCAGCACGACTATCCTTATCTGCACTAATCCTCTTCACATCCCCGTGGAAGTTCACATTCTGCACAAAATCTCAAAAAATTTCACAAATGTTTCATCGCCGACGTCAACCCTATCACATGCCACATATCTAAAGATTCAACACCACAAATTATCTACATTACTTTTTTGTAGCTTTCGGAATGAGCACCTAAATTCTAATTCCCTCCTTTCAAGGTCGGTACCTAAATTCTGACTCTCTTCCTGGGATTGATACCTAAATGTTAATTTTCAATTCAAAATCAATACCTACTTTTTGATTCCCTCCTTTTGAGGTCAGTACTTAAATTCCGACTCTATGTTTCTAGGACTCATACCTAAATTTTAATTCAAATTTTGGGATCAGTACCTAAATTCTGAATCCCTCCCTTTGAGGTTGGTGCCTAAATTCCGACTCTCTCTTTCTGGAATTGATAGCAAAATTTCAATTTCCATTTCAATTTCAGTACCTAAATTTTGATTCCCTCCCTTTGAGATTGGTACCTAAATTATGACTCTCTTTCTTGGGATTGATACCTAAATTTAAATTCCCATTTCGGGATTAGTACATAAATTTTGCTTCCCTCCCTTCAAGGTCGGTACCTAAATTCCGACTCTCTTTTGAACTTGATACCTAAATTTCAATTCTTATCTTAGGGTCAGTACCTAAATTCTGATTCCCTCCCTTTGATGGCGGTACCTAAATTTTGACTCTCTCTTTCAGGATTGATATCTACATTTCAATTCCTATTTCAGGATCAGTACCTAAATTCGGATTCACTCCTTTTGAGGTCAGTACCTAAATTTTGACTCTGCCTTTTAGGATTAATATCTAAAATTCAATTGTCATTTCGGGATCAATACCTAAATTCTTATTCTCCCCCTTCGAGGTCGGTATCTAAATTCTGACTCTCTCTTTCAGAACTGACACCTAACTTTCAATTTCCATTTTGGGATCAGTACCTAAATTCTTATTCCCTCTCTTTGTGGTCGATACCTAAATTCTGATTCTTTCTTTAGGGATGGATAACTAAATTTCAATTCCCTTATCAGGATCAGTAATTAAATTTTGATGCCCACCCTTCGAGGTCGGTACCTACATTCTGACTCTCTTTTTGGGATTGTACCCAAAGTTCAATTCCCATTTTAGGATCAATATTTAAGTTGTGATTCCCTCAATTCAATGTCGAAACCTAAATTCTGACTTTCTCTTTTGGGATTGATACCTACATTTCAAATCCCATATCGAGGTCAGTAGCTAAATTTTGATTCCCTCCATTTGAAGTTATTACCTAAATTTCAACTCTCTTTTTGGGATTGACACCTAAATTTTAATTCCCATTTCAGATCAGTACATAAATTCTGATTCTCTCCCTTTGAGGTCGGAACCTAAATTCTAACTTTCTCTTTCGGGATTGATACCTAAATTTCAATTCACATATCGAGGTCAGTGCCTAAATTTTGATTCCCTCCCTTCGAGGTCGGTACCTAAATTCCGACTCTCTTTTTGGGATTCATACCCAAAGCTCAATTCCCATTTTGGGATCAAAATTTAAATTGTGATTTCCTCACTTCGAGGTTAAAACATCAATTCAGACTTTCTCTTTCGGGATTGATACCTAGATTTCAATTCTCATATCAAGGTTAGTACCTAAATTTTGATTCCTTCCCTTCGAGGTCGTTACCTAAATTTTGACTCTCTTTTTGGGATTGATACCTAAATTTCAATTCCCATTTCAAGATCAGTACATAGATTTTGATTCCGTCCCTTCGAGGTCAGAACCTAAATTCTAACTTTCTTTTATGGGATTGATAACTAAATTTCAATTCCCATATCGAGGTCAGTACCTAAATTTTGATTCCATCCCTTCGAGATCAGTGCCTAAATTTCGAGTCTCTCTTTCAGGATTGAAACTTAAAATTCAATTCACATTTTGGGATCAGTACCTAAATTCTTATTCCCTCTGTTCGAGGTCGGTACCAAAATTCTTACTCTCTCTTTCGGGATTGATACCTAAATTTTAATTCCCATATTGGGGTCAGTAACTAAATTTTGATTCCCTCCCTTCGAGGGTGTTACCTAAATTCTAACTCTCTTCTTGGGATTGATACCTAAATTTCAAATCTCATTTCGGGAGTAGTACATAAATTCTGATTCCCTCCCTTCGAGGTCAGAACCTAAATTTTTACTTTCTCTTTCGGGATTGATACATAAATATCAATTCCCATATCGAGGTCAGTACCTAAATTCTAAATCCCTCCTTTTGAGGTTGGTATCTAAATTTTAACTCTCTCTTTCAAGACTAATACCTAAATTTCAATTCCCATTTTGGGATGAGTATTCCCTCCTTTCGAGGTTGGTACCTAAATTTCGACTCTTTCTTTCAGGATTGAAACTTAAAATTCAATTCACATTTTGGGAGTAGTACCTAAATTCTTATTCCCTCTGTTTGTGGTCAGTACCAAAATTCATACTCTCTCTTTCAGGATTGATACCTAAATTTTAATTCCCATATCGGGGTCAGTAACTAAATTCTGATTCCCTCCCTTCAAGGGTGTTACCTAAATTCTAAATCTCTTCTTGGGATTGATACCTAAATTTCAAATCCCATTTTGGGAGTAGTACATAAATTTTGATTCCCTCCCTTCGAGTTCGGAACCTAAATTCTTACTTTCTCTTTCGAGATTGATACCTAAATATCAATTCCCATATCGAGGTCAGTACCTAAATTCTGATTCCCTCCCTTCGAAGTTGGTATCTAAATTTTAACTCTCTCTTTCAAGACTAATACCTAAATTTCAATTCCCATTTTGGGATGAGTATTCCCTCCCTTCGAGGTCGGTACCTAAATTATGATTCCCTCCCTTCGAGGTACGTACCTAAATTTTGACCATTTTTTTGAAATTAATATCTAAATTTGAATTTCCGTCTCGGGGTCAATACCTAAACTCTGATTCCCTCCTTTCAAAGTCGGTACCTAATTTCTGACTCTCTTCTTGGTATTGATACCTAAATTTCAAATCCCATCTCGGGATCAGTACCTAAATTATTTAAAGGTCTCTATCGAAATTCTGACTCTCTCTCTTGGGATTGGTACCTAAATTTCAATTCCTATTTCGGGGTCAGTACATAAATTCTGATTCCCTCTTTTCGAGGTCACTAACAAAATTTCAACTCTCTATTCAGGATTGATATTTAAATTTCAATTCCCATTTTGGGATCAGTACCTAAACTCTGATTTCCTCCCTTTGAGGTCAGTACCTAAATTTTGACTCTCTCATTCGGAATTGATACCTAAATTTCAATTCCAATCTTGGGATCAGTACCAAAATTCTTATTCCCTCCCTTCTAGGTCGGTACCTAAATTTTGACTCTCTTTTTGGGATGATAACTAAATTTAAATTCCCATTTCGAGATCAGTACCTATATTCTAATTCTCTCACTTTGAGGTCAGCACCAAAATTTTGACTCTCTATTTGGGATTGATACTTAAATTTCAATTACCATTTTGGGCTCAGTACCTAAATTGTGAATGCCTCCCTTCGAGGTCGGTACCTAAATTGTGATTCTCTCTTTCGGAATTGATACTTAAATTTCAATTCTCATCTCGGGGTCAGTACCTAAATTTTAATTTTCTCCCTTCGAGGTAAGTACCAATATTTCAGCTCTCTCTTTCGAGATTGATACCTAAATTTTAATTCCAATCTCAAGGTTAGTAGATAAATTATAATTCCCTCCTTTCGAGGTTAGTACCTAAATTTTGACTGTCTATTCGAGATTGATACTTACATTTCAATTCTCATTTTGAGATCAGTACATAAGTTTTGATTCCCTCCTTTCAAGGTCGGTACCTAAATTTTGACTCTCTCATTCGGGATTGATACCTAAATTTCAATTCATATCTTGGGATCAGTACCAAAATTCTTATTCCCTCTTATCTAGGTCAGTACCTAAATTCTGACTCTCTTTTTGGGATGATACCTAAATTTCAATTCCCATTTCTGGATCAGTATCTATATTCTGATTCCCTCACTTTGAGGTCAGTACCTAAATTCTGACTCTCTATTCGGGATTGATACTTAAATTTCAATTCTCATTTTGTGGTCGTTACATAAATTTTGATTCCCTCCCTTTGAGTTTGGTACGTAAATTCTGACTCTCTCTTTCAGGATTGATACCTAAATTTCAATTCTCGCATTAGGGTCAGTACCTAAATTATGATTCCCTCCATTTGAGGTCGGTACCTAAATTTTGACTATCTCTTTCAAGATTGATATCTAAATTTCAATTCCCATCTCGGGGTCAGTACCTATATTCTGATTCCTTACTTTTAATGTTGGTACCTAAATTCTGACTCTCTTTTCATGATTGATATTTTAATTTCAATTCCCATCCTGGGGTATATAGCTAAATTCTACTCCCCATCTTCCGATAATACTAAAATTAAAGTTAGAATTTTATAGCATAAAATTGAATATGAATCTTCATCATGACTTTCGTGGTTGTTTAAAAGATCCCTTTTCTTTTAATCCCTAGCAAGAATCTTGAATCCTCAATTTTGATCGAATTCTCGTTTATTAACTCCCTAGTAAAAAAAACTAGCACCAGGTTCTACAGTTTGTTTTAAGTCTATTGATTTAGAAGGCTGGTTTGTTTTATTTATCTTTTCGGTGAACGCGAATATGCGCGGTATGTTTGCCCGACACATCACCCCTATTGGGGTTCCTTTTGATGACCTCACTTTTGGTTGAGGTTTAGTTTTCTCTCTTTAGTAGCCTAATGTCTAGCCATAGGATTTTTTTCCTGTTGACTATACCTAAAAAACTAGAAAAGGAACAACCTTTAGTAGCTCTAAACTCTTTTGTGCTCAACTTGAAGTTCCATATAGTGGTCATAACCTCTAGCACTTAGTAGGTGGGGCCACTATAGAAGAGGCTGAAGTGGAGTCACCATAAGACTGTTTAGCCTTAAGGTTGACCATGGGTGTTGGTCTGAAGCTAGTTCACTCACTTGCACCCACTTTCACTCTAACCCTAAAACCTAAATTTGTTGTCTTTGACCACGATCTTTTGGGAAACTCATGTAGATGGTCCTCTAGACCCACTCACCCTAGGCTAGGTTTTAGCAAAGACCAGTATATAGAGGATCTAAATGGGGATTTCATTGGTCCATAGCTCATATAATGTGGTTGGCACCCCAATTCTACCAAAATATCCAATTTAGCCTTTTACCCCTAAATCCACCCAAATTACCTAAATGCCCTTGACACTTAAATTTGACCAAAATTCCTAAATTTAAACAAAATACCTAAAATTATTCAAAAAGTCATCTCAAACCATTTAAAACTACCCAATTTTCTTAAAACATCCCAAAAATTCCAAAATTACCAAAATACCCTCAAATTTACCAGAATTACAAAAATACCCTTGGTAGCCTAAACATTTCCAAAACTGTCAAAATCATTTCAAATGTTCCTAAAACCAATTTGGACCCTTTAATTGAAACCGATTTGATTTATTTGACCAACATAGACCAAAAGCCCCAAATTGTCTAGAAAGGCCTAATTTCTCCAAATCCACCTCACATACCCATCAATTTGGCCCAAATCCTCCCCAATTTCAATTTTAAACTCAAATTTATCTTTCATATGATCAATTTAAACTAAATCCAAACCTAATTGATCCATGCTTTGAGCTCAAATTTTTATCCAAATTAAACCCCTATTTTGACCTTATGACTTAATCTTACTTAATTGAACCACATGATCCACTAAATTGCCCCTATTTGAATCCTAAATTCTTTCTAACAATCTTACACATCAAATTAGATCTTCAATTGGCCTTGGTAAAGTCTCAATTTCACTCAATTTTAACCCACATTCAAAATCCCCAAATTTTTCCCAAATTGGCTATGTCTCCAAATTCCACCAAATTGAATACCCTAGCCCCAAAATTGACACCCAATTTATGTTGAAAACTCTTTATGACATTCCTCTAGAGCTTTTTGAACCATCAATTTGGACATAACACAACTTTAGCCTAACCTAAACCCAAGTCCAACCCAACGCCCCCAAATTGACCAAATGCCCATAATCTTCCAAATTGAACCTCCAAACTAATTTATAATCACTCCAAATCTTTTCTAAACTTCTCATGACAATCATCTACACCAATTTGATCAATTAATTGAGCTCAATGTCATGGATAGCTGATACACCTAAAATACATAGTATTTTTAGACACATTTATATATACTTTTTTGAGATATTGCGCTATAATAGAAGGTATTTTTGTGTTTTTCTTGCAGATACATGTAAAAGGGTGACAAATGCTTAAGGGATTGAAAAGGTATCAAATTTGGAGCAAAAAGGTGAAAATGTGCAAAAGAGATTTGGTGCTTAAGCGCTATATCCATCTCTTAAGCGTCGGTTAAATAGAGAAGGCCGTGTCTACGCACCAAAGGCCCCACGCTTAAGCACCAGTGATAGTTATTGGATGAGTAAATTCAGTTTGTGTGAATTTTGAAGAGGTTTTTGAGGCACCTGACCAAAGGAAAATATGTTGAGATTTTCATCCCTATTTTATACTTTTTTGATGATATTACACTTTAAAGAAAGGTATTTTTGATGTTCTATTGTAGGAATGACGAATTAGGGTCATTGGAGCCAAAAATTGCAAAAAGGAGCGAATTTGGAGCGAAAAGGACCAAAATGCGAAGATTTGAACTAGGCCGCGGATGGCGCCCTCGAC
>JXCR01124208.1:10130-22156 GCA_002079205.1 Phalaenopsis hybrid cultivar | reverse complement strand
TGTGTGTGTGTGTGTGTGTGT
Organism: Phalaenopsis hybrid cultivar; assembly: GCA_002079205.1. NCBI lineage: Eukaryota > Viridiplantae > Streptophyta > Magnoliopsida > Asparagales > Orchidaceae > Phalaenopsis > Phalaenopsis hybrid cultivar. The sequence continues at coordinate 22,135 of JXCR01124208.1, read as the reverse complement.
GTGTCTATCATGTGTTGTTGTTTTGTCCCCATGAAATCCGAATAGTTTTTTTTTTTATCTTTCTCCTTGTGATGAAAAGTAATCATGTGTAGGATTAGGCTTTTTTATATCATTTCTTTTATTTCATAACTGTGATGATTCATTACTTCACATTTAATTTACTTATTCAACCCGACCAATTGATAAGTTAAAATTTGTTGTGAATCATAATGACCCAGGAGGACTATTAATTCTTCAATTAGTAAAAATCACATTTCACTATTAGGTGAAGGAAAAGTAGTCCATAGGGCAGTGTAAATAAATTGGGAGATAACTTTTGATGGGTGTGAATGGGTAATTTTAGGGTGACATGTTAGTTACATAACCAATTTAATCAAGTGTTTGAAACCTAAAGCTTGGTTAGCGAAACTGAGGGCTTACGTAGGTACTCTAGAGAGACAGGCTAGAATCTACCCAGCATAACTAAGGATTTAAGAACTTAACTCTAGGTTAGCCAATGTTCTTTATGCACTCGGAAGAGGGTAAATAATATATATGCTCCTATTTTTCACAAAATTACATTTAAATTTATCAACATTTGACTTCTGCACTGAGTATAATCTCTTTGCAAGGTAAAGGTTTTTTCATACAAATTGAACTTTTCAACATAAAACCAGTTTAAAAAAATTTAGCCTTTTCCTTAAGTTTAGAAATAGAATTTGTAGGTATTAGTTACTCTTTTTACACTTACAATTTCAACCTTAATTCCTAGATAATTTACCTGAATTTTAAATAGAGTTTATTAAATCGATAAAAAGAGTTTTATCTTTCCTGTGGTGATTGATACTTGGGGATTAAAATAAATTCTTATATTACTTGAAACGATACTTGCACTTACATAGTATCCCTAGTGTGTAAAATTGAATTATAGAGAAAATAAAGAATTTTTTGTTAATTAAAATTGAATTAATTGCACACTAAGCACACACAAATTGTGTTCGTGGGATCAATNTAGATAATTTACCTGAATTTTAAATAGAGTTTATTAAATCGATAAAAAGAGTTTTATCTTTCCTGTGGTGATCGATACTTGGGGATTAAAATAAATTCTTATATTACTTGAAACGATACTTGCACTTGCGTAGTATCCCTAGTGTGTAAAATTAAATTATAGAGAAAAATAAAAATTTTTTGTTAATTAAAATTGAATTAATTGCACACTAAGCACAAATTGTGTTCGTGGGATCAACCCTCATTTGTTCCAAGTCTCCTCCACATTGCTCCTTCCAACACCTGTCAAACCTATAAGAAAAATATGAAAATATATTTCTTTAAAATGCAATTGCATTCATAAAAAATTGTAAAACTTAAGTAAATTTAAGCATTCTTTCAACCCATCAACACCTTTCAGATAAATGAGTTAAAAATTATAATGAAAATTGTCTTACTCAATAAAGGGTTGTACTTGATTGTAATTAAGAAGAATATAAAGTGTCACTGCTCGAAACTCCTGATCATTAAGATAACATGATGTGCACATCCCTAATGCTTCACTTATCTGCTGGAAAATAAAAAGGGTCGATGGTGACACTAAACCCAATGACTCTTTTGTGGACTTTTCTTTCACAAAATGTCATTGCATCTTACAGTGAATGTGCTTCACATATCGATCCTTATGATTGGGCCTTCTTTGCAGTTTTCTTTAATTTATTAAAAAATCTAGAAAATAAATTTTGCTTAGAATAAATTAGCAATATTCTTTATAAATGAGTGACTAGATATTTAGACCCAATGTAATTACCTCTCAAACAAATACATCTGGTGGTACTATGTTGGACCTCTAATTAATGCCTCATGGGGTGAATGTATTGGGAGATGCTCTATTGAGTCAAAGAAACTATGCAGAAATATTCTCCAAAGCATGCAAAGTGTTACACAAATATTTACTTCTAACCGGCGCATGTTGTCAAGCTTCAAATGAGCTGCACAAAATTACCTGATGAACACACTGATTTTCATCAATAGATTAATGACTTCGCACGAAAAATAGACAAATGTAGTTGGCATTAAAATTTATAAAAAAAATATGGCAGCCAAGACTTTTCATCCCAAAAATTTTTCCAACACCCACATCAATACAATGGCTTATATTTGAAGCATACCCAGTCATTAATTTTAGGAGCCACTCACAAAGTGTTATTCGTTGAGACAAAGTGTGGGAATATTTTTCTTGGGCTTAATGAGCTTGTTAATAGTAGTTTCTTGAATCTTCAACTCCCTCCTTTTGAACATCTCATTCAAATCAAGTATGCATTCACGTTATCCTTTGTTTTTTCGTTAACAACCATCACAACATTAAATATATTATTAGAGGAATTTTTTTCTATCTTCATGACATCCAAATTGTGTCTGATCATTTTATCATCTAATAAGGAAAATATAAAAAAAATTACTTCTTTGTCCAGTTATGAGTGACAACAAATTTTGGTGGATGATGTGAAGAAAGGTCAGGACATACATTATTCTTTAAAATGTCACTAACAATTTGCTATATCTTTCCCAGATATTCTTGGAGGTGGTGAGGATTTTTCAATTTTTTTTATTTTGAATGCATTCTTATTCCACTTGAAAGGATGTTCAACATCTTGAAACATACAGTGACAGCCAAACCATGAATTCTTTATGNCATTCCCAGATATTCTTGGAGGTGGTGAGGATTTTTCAATTCTTTTTCTTTTGAATGCATTCTTATTCCACTTGAAAGGATGTTCAACATCTTGAAACATACAGTGACAGTCAAACCATGAATTCCTTATGTTATATTGAAGTGTAAATACTTTAGATGAATTCATGCAATATGAACAAGCTAACTTTTCCGCAGTGCTCTACTCATATAACATTCAATATGTAAGAAAATCACTTATTGTTCACATTAATACTAATTTCANTATGCTATATTGAAGTGTAAATGCTTTAGATGAATTCATGCAATATGAACAAGCTAACTTTTCCGCAGTGCTTTACTCATATAACATTCAATATGTAAGAAAATCACTTATTGTTCCATTAATACTAATTTCAAAAAAAATTATGTTTATTGGAGATGACATACATCATGCCACCTATTGTTCAAAGATTTTACAGTTCTTCTATCAACATCTGCAAATATATATGAAACCTCCCTTTAAGGCTACTAGGAGAAGAATGAGGTTTCCATGGACATCTCAAGTGGCAGATTATATTTTGTAACAATCACCATCCAATAAAAGTAAGGCGATGTGGTCTAACAGTACAATGTGTGGCTCGCAGAGCATAAACCTAGCTGGATGTTGCGAGCATCCACAACAAACAGAATATGAGCAATCAAAGGATTTTCACGTGTACCCATCTACTGGATGGCTTATTGAGTTGTTTTATCCTTACCAGCTTTGATGCTACATCATATGTTGAGTTGTATGCATAGAATTGTATAGCATTTGTAGACGTAGAAAAGTGGTAGATAAAAGAGATGCTTGAATGGAACTTTCTTTTGTCTCTTACTTTTTCTACTTTAAGGTTTGAATCTTGGAGAATTTTAAAATCTGCACTGAGCCTCCATCACACTACTCTTATGATTTATCATACATCCATTTACATAACAATTAACTTGGAGACAAACTTTTTTATCATGTATAAATCTTCAAGGACTAAATTTTTAGGTAGATTAATCACTTTCAGCAGACCTGCAAACTGATTAAAGTATTCTCAAGGCATGTTGCACTCTATTTTGATTTTTAACATTCTAAGAGATACAAATAACTCAGAATGAGATGTGCAACCATCCCATAGTGGCCTTTGAGCAGCATTCAATAAATCATAAAATGTTCGAGCATCAGGATTTGATGCCTCTTCCTGCAGTAGTTGGCTCACATAATGATGTATTGTTCCATCAAAGATCATTTATTCAAATCTGCTTGAGTCAAATAAAGGTGGAGGATCATAACTCGTCAAAAGAGTGGAGTTGAATGTTGTAGGATCAACCCTCTCGTATGATGTCCAAATCCAGGAATCTGGTTGAAATCCTTGACGATATAAATCATATTTCACTTCATCTGGCATTAGGTGTGCTCACTTTCTATGTTTTGAATATAGACACCGAAACCAACCCTTAGATAGACAAACCTGCAGTTAATAAGTAGTTGCCAAAAATTCATTGGCACCATTCAAGAACTCCTAGGTAATCCATTTTCTATCTAAATAAAGTCTGTTGAACATCCATGATTTTGATGTACGAATGTCCATGTGTACCTTCAAACATCAGAATAATAAACACATTATAAAATGCATTTAGTTGAATACATTATATTTAATTATTTTAGTAGATCAACTGATCGATTGTTAACAAAATGTGATGAAACCTGACAATAATCAACTCATTTTAAAAGGAGGGAACCTTTTAGATAGCTTTAAAGTCAGACGTTAACAACCTGCTGAGACTATTAGGGCTGTCAAAGATCAGTTATTGACAAACATTTATCTATATTTTCCTCTAATCTTGATTGTCACTGTAGCTATAATAACCCTTTCATGAGTATAATTTTCTCACATTTTTTTTACAAGTGTAAAACAATTTATCGACTTAAGTAGACTTGTCTCAACAACTCTTACTAGAGCACTTTCACATGATGTGTTAAGAGTCTAGTTAAAAGTTGCATAAGTTTTATGATTGGCTCTTCACCTAAAATAAATTATGATAGAAATATATATGTGTGAAGGCTAGTGCAGCTACAGTGACATATAATATTAGAGGGAGTTGTCATAGTGAATTGAAAATCAATGTTCGACTAATAATGATCTTCAACAAAACTAACATTTCTAAAATGTCAAATGGTCTGACTTGTAGTATATANAGCTACAGTGACATATAATATTAGAGGGAGTTGTCATAGTGAATTGAAAATCAATGTTCGACTAATAATGATTTTCAACAAAACTAACATTTCTAAAATGTCAAACGATCTGCTTGTAGTATATCTAATATTATCTATCACTATAGCTACACAACTTTGTTTAATTTTATTTCTTTTGAATTTTATTTTCAAAATGGAAAGTCAATCATATCATTAAGCATACTCGTCGCCGCAAACTCCATATGTGATTGACTGCACACCTGAAATATGTTCTTAAAAGGAGATATTTCATAATNTTTTGAATTTTATTTTCAAAATGGAAAGTCAATCATATCATTAAGCATACTCGTCGCCGCAAACTCCATATGGGATTGACTGCACACCTGAAATATGCTCTTAAAAGGAGATATTTCATAAGATGTGAGAGTTTTCACTACATCTTCAAGTGAGAAGTCTAATTTTCACAACCATAATGAAATTCACATCAAAATCTAAGTTGTTAGTTCCAAAATAAAAATTCATTTTAAAATTAAATTTGTATTGCCAAAATGGGAATTGTGACAATGGAATTTAGATTTCGATATGAATTTTCTTCTTGGAACTAGCAAATTAGATTTCGAAGTGAATTTTCATTCTTGCTGTGAAAATTAAACTTAGCACTGGATGATGCAGTGGAAACTCTTACAATTTATGAAATGTTTCTTTATAAGAACTTATTTCCACGAGATCAGTTAATGGCGTAAGATGATGCGGCGGCGAGCATGTTTAGGTTTATGATTGACTTTACNAACTTAGCACTGGATGATGCAGTGGAAACTCTTACAATTTATGAAATGTTTCTTTATAAGAACTTATTTCCATGAGATCAGTTAATGGCGTAAGATGATGCGGCAGCGAGCATGTTTAGGTTTATGATTGACTTTATATTTGGAACAAAATATGAAACAAATATGCCTGTGATAGGGTTGGAGTAGCTACAGTTGCGGGGAATATTAAAAAGAGACATCATGAAGTCTAAATAAATTGTCAGAATAACTTTTTCTTAATACAAAACAATAATTACAACTAGAAAATTGACTGATTTTAATTTTGGCTCAAATTTCTTTAGAACTGACAATAGCTAAGCTCAAAATCAGAATACTGGCAGCCTAATGAAGGATGATTTTGATGCATGGTTACTTCTTGGTCCTCAATCAAGAGCCTCTGGAGAGCCCGTGAGATGACTGATCATATTGAGGACCCGAGTCTTTCCTTAAATTTGGGCTCAGTCCATCTGGGCATCCTTTATCTTGCGAACTTTGGCTCGGATGAAAGTATTTGGTCAACTTTGACTTTAACTTTGGTTCATACTACTACTTCTTGTTGGATAAACGACCCTCCTGGTATTCTACTGGTAAACACTTTTTAGTTGTGCTCTTAGACCATTCGATCTCATAAAGATTCATGTTGGTGCATGTATATATATATATGAAATAGATTATTTACTGAAAAACTAACATACAATATTTATAAACTTTTTTTCTTCAATAAATAATAGTTGAGAGTAGGAGTAACAATTTGAGAACCCACAATCTCAAGAATAGAAGCAGTCATGTCAACAATTAAAAGTAGGCCACATTCATTAGTGTTAATCAATATTAAAATTTAAAGTTAATTTGTAGTGACAATTTCTTATGTGTTGCCAAAAACAGTATTCAAACAAAATATTTATTTTTTATTATTACTATATTTTTTCAACATTATATAAATATAAGAAAATCATGAGTAATAATTATATATTTTTATGTGATTTGAATGCTATGCATGTAAATACTTAATCATGAAAGTTAAGTATATACTTATATAAATATAAAAAAAAAAGTATGAGAAATGCATGCAAATACTCCAGATGTGCTATTGTTTCCTTTGGTCCAAATCAGAGGCGGTGGAGAGTTAAATAAACGTGTTAAAAGGAAGTTTGACGTGAGTTGCTGTTAACACCGCACCTGCACACAAAGTACAGCTCTTCTTCGAATGCTGAAGGTTGTCTCCATCTTTGAAGTCGCCGGATGACTACTAAGATTGATGCATGGTGAATATTTCTGATTAATCATGCTTTGACATTTAACGCCTAAATTAGAATTTTTTTCTGCATGTTGTCCTGCATGACTCCAGTCAGCTATATCGTCAAATACCCAAAAACATCATGCGAGGCAAAAATTTAATGAGGATTTAATATTGTTCTTAAAAAAGATTATATGTTATGCCATTTTATATTCAAAATAGATTTGCATTTATAAGAGCTGAAATATGGACTTTGAGCTAAGGGAATGTGTCTTTTTTAATTTGTGAGGATCTTTTAATTGCATAACTATGATCATCCCTATTTATGGAAGGGCTTATGTAGGGGATCATATAATTTAACATTTCTAATAGCTAACAGGAATTAAATAAAAAGCATTAAAGGTTAACCCATCGACATGTTACAATTTTACCCTCATATTCTTAGATGGATTTAACAGGTATTTTACAATACCAAATCAAAGAAGCATTATCGATTAGTTCCTAACTTTTTTAAAGAGAAGATAGGATATTTTATTGACAGAAAGATAAGTTTTACAAAAGAGAAGTGAAGAAGAACCGGATTTTGAATCTCTTCTCGCTCAAATCCACTTTACTTTTACAATGTGCTTCTCTCCTCTGAAGTTCTCTCGATTCTCTCCACACAAGTAACGCTCACACTCAAACCCACACAAGGTTATCTCCAAGCCCTTGCCATAAGTCCTATAGAGTGTCAATTCACAGGTCATTTATCACTTCCTTTTGTCAAACTGTGAAAACTATAGAACCACCCATTATTGATGGCGAGCATCGAGGCCCTACAGTGGTAGCATTAGGGTGTTGGTGTCGGGTAGGATGGTGCTGACTTCGAGCTGACCATGTTTCATGACTTTGGTTTTTTAATTAACTTGGTCTTTGGGTGTGACATCAATTCTAGTATGAGTGTGATGATGTTGGTCTCTAGCGTCGCAGTGTCTTGCTTGGAATTAGCCTTCTTTAGTAGCTGAGGCACCCTAGATATGGCACTGCGGTGTTTGCCTTATAGAGCCAAGTTATTTTCTTCTTGCACTAGGATGCTAGTCCTTACTTTGTTTCATTTCTTTCAAAGGCAACATTTATCCTTCTATATTGTGAAAAAACATAACTTATACCCAAAAAAAATTCAAATGACATAAAAAATGTTCTAAACACACTATATCACCGCCTTACATTTTAAACATATCAAGTTGTCGACTGCTTGTGTAATATGTTAATAGACATATGTCATTTGGGATAGATGCCTCTCTAGATGAGGAAGAATGTATGGTTTGAGTTGTGGAAAGCATGGGCCTCTCCTGGTTATGTTTGATGAAGCAATAAGCTAAGTTGAACCAATCATCAAACTATAGGGGCATGGGCAGCTCATTACACATTAGAGACTCAATTTCACGTAGCAAATACCAGTGGAGTGTGGTAAGCTTTACTAGAGTACATTTGAATTAAATATGCAAGTATTGCTTGCTAGCCTTTTTATATGTTAGTAACAGTAAGTGCTTAGATGAGAGCCCGTTGATACTAAGCTATATAGTCAGACACATCTGCATCAATCGGATTAATGGCGGATCAACTTTAGGACTTTGAAAGTTTACATAAGGAGAACAATCATTTCATATATTTTATGGTGCGTGAAAATTTTATATTAAAGTAGCTTATTTGGTTTTATCAAGTTCATGTCGTGGTCATTTCTGAACCCTGCTTTAATCTCTCTTTTCTTCTATGTGAGTTGTAATGTTCACTAGCCTCTTATAATAAGTCAAGCAAATTATTTGTGATGATGAAAAAATTTCTTCATTGCAAAGTTTGCATTTATCTCTCAATTTTGATGTCAATTTGAGGCTTCTAATTATTTACTAAAATACTGTAGCACATTATTTAAATTTAGTTAAAAGTAGAACTTTGTAACCCTCCAAGAAAATGCCAGCAAGAGCACTACAAACCTAATAGCATGTTCTCATACAATTACCTCAATTTGTTGTGAGTTATGAATTTTAATGAAAATATATTTATGATAACAGTCTGACAAATATTTATGTTTCGTCTCCTTATTTATTTTGGCTATGGTAATCAGTTTATTNAATTTGAACTTTGTAACCCTCCAAGAAAATGCCAGCAAGAGCACTACAAACCTAATAGCATGTTCTCATACAGTTACCTCAATTTGTTGTGAGTTATAAATTTTAATGAAAATATATTTATAATAACAGTCTAACAAATATTTATATTTCGTCTCCTTATTTATTTTGGCTATGGTAATCAGTTTATCCTGATCTAACAATTAGAAATCTACTAATTTTCTCATTAGAAAGAAGCATTTTTATTTAATTTACTTTGGAAACCATGCGTTTTTAAAAGATTTTTTAAAAAACCAAATTTGAAANCAGTTTATCCTGATCTAACAATTAGAAATCTACTAATTTTCTCATTAGAAAGAAGCATTTTTATTTAATTTAATTTGAAAACCATGCGTTTTTAAAAGATTTTTAAAAAAAAAACCAAATTTGAAGATACATTCATGTTATGCATCCACTTGATAAAAATTATCTAGATCTATCCTATACTTAAAGCTACAACAACAATGCACCATAATCACAAAAACTAAGTACCTATAGGCATTGTTCATGTTGTTGTCATAGCAAGNAAGATACATTCATGTTATGCATCCACTTGATAAAAATTATCTAGATCTATCCTATACTTAAAGCTACAACAAAAATGCACCATAATCACAAAAACTAAGTACCTATAGGCATTGTTCATGTTGTTGTCATAGCAACACAACATCATTATGCTATTCTTGAAGGGAAGAATTCATCCCTTCTTTGTTTAGCACCCCATCCTCACTATTGTGATGCTTGGTTGATTCTCATTTTTATCATATTCTCAATTATTTAATCGTGCCACACCTAAATGTATTAGTTCTATAGTTCTAAAAAGTACCTAAATAATTAATTTATAAATATGCAATTATACCTTAAAAAAAAATCCTCCATTAAGTCCTATAGGCCTTACGCGATTCAAGATTTCTGGCTGCTGGAGCAGTTTACCACTTCCGCACAATCCGGTGCAATTTCCACATGACCAGCTGTATCTCATGAAAATCAAGCCAACACCATCAGCTCCGTAATTACTCCGCGACTAATTGCAACCTCCGGATATTAAACATGTGATTTTCATTTTCCTTTTCTTCGACAATCACACTTGATTTAACCCTGGNGTGCATGTATATATATATATGAAATAGATTATTTACTGAAAAACTAACATACAATATTTATAAACTTTTTTTTCTTCAATAAATAATAGTTGAGAGTAGGAGTAACAATTTGAGAACCCACAATTTCAAGAATAGAAGCAGTCATGTCAACAATTAAAAGTAGGCCACATTCATTAGTGTTAATCAATATTAAAATTTAAAGATAATTTGTAGTGACAATTTCTTATGTGTTGCTAAAAACAGTATTTAAACAAAATATTTATTTTTTATTATTACTATATTTTTTCAACATTATATAAATATAAGAAAATCATGAGTAATAATTATATATTTTTATGTGATTTGAATGCTATGCATGCAAATACTTAATTATGAAAATTAAGTATATGCTTATATAAATATAAAAAAAAAAAGTATGAGAAATGCATGCAAATATTCCAGATGTGTTATTGTTTCCTTTGGTCCAATAGAGGCGGTGGAGAGTTAAATAAACGTGTTAAGGGGAAGTTTGACGTGCGTCGCTGTTAACACCGCACCTGCACACAAAGTACAGCTCTTCTTCCAATGCTGAAGGTTGTCTCCATCTTTGAAGTCGCCGTATGACTACTAAGATTGATGCATGGTGAATATTTCTGATTAATCATGCTTTGACATTTAACGCCTAAATTAGAATTTTTTTCTGCATGTTGTCCTGCATGGCTCCAGTCAGCTATATCGTCAAATACCCAAAAACATCATGTGAGGCTAAAATTTAATGAGGATTTAATATTGTTCTTAAAATGGATTATATGTTATGCCATTTTATATTCAAAATAGATTTGCATTTATAAGAGCTGAAATATGGACTTTGAGCTAAGGGAATGTGTCTTCTTTAATTTGTGAGGATCTTTTAATTGCATAACTATGATCATCCCTATTTATGGAAGGGCTTATGTAGGGGATCATATAAGTTAACATTTCTAATAGCTAACAAGAATTAAATAAAAAGCATTAAAGGTTAACCCATCGACATGTTACAATTTTACCCTCATATTCTTAGATGGATTTAACAGGTATTTTACAATACCAAATCAAAGAAGCATTATCGATTAGTTCCTAACTTTTTTAAAGAGAAGATAGGATATTTTATTGACAGAAAGATAAGTTTTACAAAAGAGAAGTGAAGAAGAACCGGATTTTGAATCTCTTCTCGCTCAAATCCACTTTACTTTTACAATGTGCTTCTCTCCTCTGAAGTTCTCTCGATTCTCTCCACACAAGTAACGCTCACACTCAAACCCACACAAGGTTATCTCCAAGCCCTTGCCATAAGTCCTATAGAGTGTCAATTCACAGGTCATTTATCACTTCCTTTTGTCAAACTGTGAAAACTATAGAACCACCCATTATTGATGGCGAGCATCGAGGCCCTACAGTGGTAGCATTAGGGTGTTGGTGTCGGGTAGGATGGTGCTGACTTCGAGCTGACCATGTTTCATGACTTTGGTTTTTTAATTAACTTGGTCTTTGGGTGTGACATCAATTCTAGTATGAGTGTGATGATGTTGGTCTCTAGCGTCGCAGTGTCTTGCTTGGAATTAGCCTTCTTTAGTAGCTGAGGCACCCTAGATATGGCACTGCGGTGTTTGCCTTATAGAGCCAAGTTATTTTCTTCTTGCACTAGGATGCTAGTCCTTACTTTGTTTCATTTCTTTCAAAGGCAACATTTATCCTTCTATATTGTGAAAAAACATAACTTATACCCAAAAAAAATTCAAATGACATAAAAAATGTTCTAAACACACTATATCACCGCCTTACATTTTAAACATATCAAGTTGTCGACTGCTTGTGTAATATGTTAA
>JXCR01124205.1:31977-57522 GCA_002079205.1 Phalaenopsis hybrid cultivar | reverse complement strand
TATATATATATATATATATATATATATATATATATATATATATATATATATATATATATATATATATATATATATATATATATATATATATATATATATATATATATATATTCGAAGCTTCAGTCCTCGTTCAAATGTTGCTGCCACTCGGCTTCCCTGCATGCCCACCAATTTCTCCATTTGTAACCTCCGAAATAGAAGTCTGGCGAATTTATTTAGTTTTGCATTAATGCAGTTAAGCGACAAATTTGTANCTTCCACTCGTTTTAAGGGAATGGGGACGTTAATATATATATATATATATATATATATATCGAAGCTTCAGTCCTCGTTCAAATGTTGCTGTCACTCGGCTTGCCTGCATGCCCCCACTTTCTTCATTTGTAACCTCCAAAATAAAAGTCTGGCGAATTTATTTAGTTTTGTATTGATGCAGTTAAGTGACAAATTAGTGAATAAACTATTATAAGTTGACCCTTTTAGTGAAGAAACTACTTTTACACGTAAATCTGAAAAATTCAAATGTTTTTATATGACAAAGAAGAAGAAGAAAAAAGTGTAGGCTCTGAGAGCCAACTGAAATAATTTATAATATATGTGAAGTTACAAAAGTCTCCCCTTTCACATAATTGGAGAAAATGACTTTATAAGATTCGGCGTACTTATTTGATCTTTTGTGAATGGTAGAAATAATGGAGGATAATAGTGACAATTAGATAACAACAATCGGACATGAATGATTAAGACACGGTCGCCTGATTGTTTCATGATATCATCATCATCTCGTAGCTATTTTTGTCACCTACTGACATCANCAAATTTGTAAATAAATTATTATAAGTTGACCCTTTTAGTGAAGAAACTACTTTTACACGTAAATCTGAAAATTTCAAATGTTTTTATATGACAAAGAAGAAGAAGAAGAAGAAAAAAGTGTAGGCTCTGAGAGCCAACTGAAATAATTTATAATACATGTGAAGTTACAAAAGTCTCCCCTTTCACATAATTGGAGAACATGACTTTATAAGATCGGGCGTACTTATTTGATCTTTTGTGAATGGTAGAAATAATGGAGGATAATAGAGACAATTAGATAACAACAATCAGACATTCATGACTAAGACATGGTCGCCTAATTGTTTCGTGATATCATCATCATCATCTAGTTATTTTTGTCACTCATTGACATCGCTCAACCAAAACCATCGTTCCTAGCTTTTAGGAATCAAACCCACATTTGGCTCTTAAATATAAGAAAAAATAATTAAGGTTTAGATGTTAGACATATGAATTCATAGGAAATACTTCTGATAACTATGCATTTGAATAAATGCATTGTCCATGCAAAAAATTGGAAATCATTTAAATTAGAGTTGGGACATAAAGTTTTAAAAGTAGAAAAAGTTTAGTTGAAATAGATGATTCAGTATACATTTTATTTCTAGCTGCCTACATAAAGTTTGAATCAATACATATTGGACTCCAACATTATATTTATGATATTATGATTTTGAAGAGCACATCATGGAACTTTGCTCAAAATAGTCATTTTAGTCACTTAGAGGTGAATTAATTAGTCCATAATTAACAAATTAGATTTCTAGTAAGACATGTCGGCTATATATATAATTTGCAATATAGGGGTTAGTATCTATTAATCAAATTAAAATTATAATAATTATATATTAGATTTCTAGTCAGACATGTCGACTATAAAAAATATAACGAGATTAAATGTTTTGTATGGGACATATTCTTCAATATATATCTCTCTTACGTAAATATTAAGAGATCATCTATTGTTATCATTATTGTACAAATTTTGATTAAAATATGAATCAAGCATGTATAGTTATGCATAAAAATTTTACGACAAAGACCTAATAAATAAATAATTTTATGTTACATATACAAATAGAACTAATAAATTTATCCAGTATCAACACACTCTTCATTATCATCATGAAAAAGATCTTGAAGATTTCTACAACCTTCAATTCTTGAACTCATATAACAACTTCCAATAAGCAATCCTTTCTCTTTAAGATTTATTATAAGAATGTAGATTATGTCTTATTTGTATCCTCTTCCAAGTGATTCTAACCAAATCTACTCCAATTTTGAAGCCCAACATTTTCAATTTTGACAACCAACATAGNGAGAGCCAACTGAAATAATTTATAATATATGTGAAGTTACAAAAGTCTCCCCTTTCACATAATTGGAGAAAACGACTTTATAAGATCGGGCGTGCTTGTTTGATCTTTTGTGAATGGTAGAAATAATGGAGGATGATAGAGACAATCAGACAACAACAATCAGACATTAATGATTAAGACACGGTCGCCTGATTGTTTCATGGTATCATCATCATCTCGTAGTTATTTTTGTCACTCACTGACTTCGCTCAACCATAATCATCGTTCCTAGCTTTTAGGAATCAAACCCACATTTGGCTCTTAAATATAAGAAAAAATAATTAAGGTTTAGATGTTAGACATATGAATTCATAGGAAATACTTCTGATGACTATGAATTTGAATAAATGCATTGTTCGCGCAAAAAAAAAAATCGAAATCATTTAAATTAGAGTTGGGCATAAAGTTTTAGAAGTAGAAAAAGTTTAGCTGAAAATAGATGATTCAGTGGATATTTTATTTCTAGCTGCCTACATAAAGTTTGAATCAATACAAATTGGACTCCAACATTATATTTATGATATTCATGATTTTGAAGAGCACATCATGGAACTTTGCTCAAAATAGTCATTTTAGTCACTTAGAGGTGAATTAATTAGTCCATAATTAACAAATTAGATTTCTAATAAAACATGTCGGCTATATATATAATGTTGGAGTTAGTATCTAATAATCAAGTTAAAATTATATCAATTATATAATAGATTTCTAGTAAGACATGTCGGCTATAAAAAATATAACGAGATTAAATGTTTTGTATGGGACATATTCTTCAATATATATATATCACTCTTACATAAATATTAAGAGATCATCTATTGTTATCATTATTGTCCAAGTTTTGATTAAAAATATGAATCAAGCATGTATAGTTATGCATAAAAATTTTACGACAAAGACCTAATAAATAAATAATTTTATGTTACATATACAAATAGAACTAACAGATCTATATGGTATCAAAACACTCTTCATTATCATCATGAAAAAGATCTTGAAGATGTCCACAACCTTCAATTCTTGAACTCATACAACAACTTCCAATAGGCAATCCTTTCTCTTTGAGATTTATTATAAGAATGTAGATTATGTCTTATTTGTAGCCTATTTCAAGTGATTCTAACCACATCTACTCCAATTTTGAAGCCTAACATTTTCAATTTTGACAACCAACATAGGTGTCAGGTTGAAATTTAATTGCTATCTTTGGTAGCAACTTAAACGCGTAAGAATTAAAATTAGATTGAATAATGATTAAAAGAAACTAGATAAAAGTGATAAATATATGTAAAAAAAAACTATATAAATACATATATCTTTGAATTCTTTTTTCAACAACATCAACTATGCCGGAAAATTAATTAACATTTGATATTTCAATGATTGTTTTCTTTTTTATTGTGATAACATAATATAATGTGTGTCTAACCAAGCGATGCATAAACATTGTTTGTTAGCGCCGATATAGGTATGACACAAATTTGACAGAAATCCAATGCAAATAACCTAATTTACTCGTCCTGCGCGCCTAAATTTTATTTCTTTCTCTTCGCAGTCTATCATCTTCCCTTCTGCCCGAAACCCTTACCCTCTTCTGTTTACTCTCCCTCACCTTTTCGCATGAAACCCTCACTCTCCTTCACGTCTTTCCTTCTTCCCTTCTGCCTGAACGTCCCTTCGCGATACAGTTGTCATTAGAGCTAGTTGGGAAGGTAAACATAGAACACCGAAAGTCTCCTATTTCTCATCATCTGCACCGCTCCAATCAGAAAACATTGAGAAAGTTATTTCTTTCTGCACCAATTTTCTTCATTTTAATTTTTGACAAGTAATATGGGCCTTCTGGCATAGGCAATGTGATGTGCATGTACAAATTAAAGTTTAATTGCTAGGTTTGTATAAGAGTTCAGTGGCAAGCATGTAAATATAGCAGTTTAGATGTTAAATTTGTACATGCATAAGATTTGAGCTATATAGTGAATGAGAAATCTAAAACTTTGTTGGATGCCATGCCTCATCCAAAATGCAATTGCTGACAAAGATTCACATCCAGGCAAAATGAGGTTGAGAGTCTCCGCTGCATTTTTACAAAGGAAAATTTCATTGATTGCTGGAGTTGAAGTAATCTGAAGTCTCGTAAATGTCTATAAATCATCAAATATAAATATAAAGATCCATTTTATAATAAAAACCTTTTTTAAATAAAATGTATAGATGCACGTGACCATACGACAAGAAGTTCAAACCAAACATGATGAATAAATATATAAATAAATAAATAAAAAAATACCTTAAACACAGAAAGATCAGAACTATATCAAATTTTATATGACACTGCAAATTTTTCAATCTTGTAGGGAAATTTTCTGTCATCATCTCCGCATTGTTGAAGCCTACACAAGAATCAAGATGGAGCTTGAATGCTCATTTTAATAGAAGAAATTTGAAGCATAAAAATATAAGGAGTTGAAAGGTGTGAGATTATAGCTTAATCTAAAAGGGTATACTTGCAAATACTTGGGAGTTAACTTCAATCAAAATAATAAATAGAAAATGATGAACATCTCAACGAAAATATTTTTCAATTAAACAAATGACATAAATAAATAAAATATTTATCTATTTTAAATATTTAATTCTTGTTTAAACTTTCATAAAAACTTAAACATCTTTATGAAAATGTTCTACATAAAAAGCAATGAAACACATGACGACACAGAGAGCTCTGTGATTAGCAATTGTTATTGTCCAAATAACAACAATCTCATCCAATTGTCATCATCTTCTAACCATTGTTGCCTGACAAACACTATTATTATCTAATTGTCATTTGATTATCAACACCCAACCAACGTTGCTCAACCTTCATCGTCTAACCGTTATCACACGACCACCATCTCTTAACCATTGCCATCACCTCCACTACTTCAATATATGCACTAATAGACATGAGATTTGTACTTTGAAACATAATTTTCTTCAATTAAGAAGAAGAAGGGATCTCCCTAATTTCATATAAAACTCTTGTATCTCCCACGCTCTTTCATTTTATTTGTGTGCAAGAACATCATAAAACTATTAATCTATTATCATAATTTTTTTATTACAAAATAATGCTAAAAAAAATTACAAAAAAGAAGAAAGAAACAAGGCTTATTATATATTATTCAAGATTTTTCCACAAGTAAAAGATTTGATGAGGATTTCTTTTTCTAATTNTATTCAAGTCATTAAATATATGTGTACTAGAGCTGTTACTTGTGTTTGAACAGGAGGAGGATTGGCCAAATACTTTCCTATTTCAATTGGATTACATCAAGGATCAACTTTAAGCTGATATCTTTTTGCTTTAGTTATTGATGCTCTTACTAGACATTTACAGAAGAATGAACCTTGGTGTATGCTTTTCTCTGATGATATCCTTGTTGTGGATATGACTAAAGAAAGAATTCAGGAAAAACTTGAATTATGGAAGTCTAAATTGGAGTCTAAAGGCTTTTGTATGAGTAGAACTAAAACTGAATACATGGAATGCAATTTTAGTAGTAGTAGCTCTAGTGGAAACGTTGTAACTATTGGTGATTAAATCATTTAAAAGTGCGAAAGCTTTAGGTATCTCGGTTCTATTATTCAAAGTGATGTTAATATAGATAGGAATATTATTAGAAGAATTCAAGCTAGCTGGTTAAAGTGGAGGAATACTTTAAGCCTATTGTGTGATAGAAAAGTTCTACTTAAGTTTGAAAGGAAAATTTATAAGATGGTGGTGCAACCTGCAATGTTCTATGGAGCAGAATGTTGGCCTTTAAAAGAGAAGCAAAAAACAAAGTTAAGTGTTGCCGAGATCAGAATGCTTAAGTGGATGAGTGGTTTGACACTTAGAGACAAAATGCGAAATGAATATACCCGTGATAGGGTTGGCGTTACTCCAGTGGCAGACAACATTAGAGAGAGTCTTCTTAAATGGTTTGCTAACATTAAGCATGGACCATCTAATGATCCAGTTGTAAGAGTGGAGGTTTTAGACTCAACTTATGTTAAGAAGGATAGGCGTAGACCTAGAAAGACTTAGACTTATTGTATAAAAATGATCTTAATTTATTAGAATTGAATGAAAATATTACACTTAATAAGGCGCAATGGATAAAATGATTCATGTAGCCGACCCCACTTAGTGGGATGAAGACATGTTGTTGTTGTTGTTGATTCATTCTTTTTGAATAAGTCTTTTTTTCCTTTCCTAATTATTTTCATGAAGTGTGAATCCACAGGCTATTCAAAATTTAACACCTTAAGATGCTATAAATCAGGATCATGTTATAAATTTAACACCTTTTTGTTTACACCATGTGCTAAACCTAAACATAAAAAACTAACCAATAATATGAATTGCACTAGAGAATTCATCCAAACTCGTCCACAAGAGCAACTGAGTTCAAAAAAATAACTCTCTGAAGATAGTTCTCTTAGAAAAACTCTCACACATTAGCTCTCTAAAGAGAGTTCCCTCAAAACAACTCATCCAAGAAAGAGCTCCCAAAATAACTCTCTTAAGAGAACTCTCCCAGCGCAGCTTTGCCAAGAGTTATCCTACAATAACTTCAAAAAAATATTTTGTCGAGGAGTTAATCAACAGAGAAACATCTACCAATATGGTTAAAAAAGAGAAAATCTCGCTGATCATATCTTCTTCTTTATATTTTATTTTGTTTCATTTTTTTTTTAAGTTTTTGCTGGCTTCATTAATCAATATATTCATATGTACTCATATAATAAATAATGTAGACATTACTTGTTATATAGAATGAGTTAGCCAATCACACACAGGGAATTCGTCTACTTAATAAATCAAAGAACTTGTCCCTCATAAGTAAGTTTGAGTAAAAGCAAAACAAATAAACTTTTAATTCATATTTGACTCAAAAGCTGAATGCTAGGGATGACTTTATAGAAACTCATTTTAAAATATAACATGATCAAATTAAAGGATGAAATTAGTTAACCTAGGGATTAAAGGTCATGAGATCTCAGCCAGGGTAAAGTTAAGAAATTACATGAGTACTCCCTCTTCACGGGCGAATAATAATTTAAATTTAGAAACATCATTTGAATTTCTTTATAACTGAGTTATATTATAAGAAAATAATCAATATACTCGCACATAAAATATATTTATTTATGGATAAACTAAGTTCACTAATAATACTTGAAGAACTCACCCTGTAAGATCATCAAGTAAATCAAATCAATAATTTAATAAAAAATATGATAATAAAGATGAGCCGGTAATCTATGAGGCTACTCTCTAAAGGTGAACCAAAATCTCACAAAACAAAATCCTGTTGGTGTAGCCACTACCCCAAGGATGATTACCTATAGGAGAGCTAAGAGCACTTAGGTCAACGAGTGGTAAGCACATAATGAAATATGCCTCTCATCTTATATTGAATAATTTTGATTCATATCTAGAAAAAAATAACAAATTTAACAAATTCATTTGTTGGAATTGAGAATATACATTTATCTTAGAAAGACAAGCAATACATTGTTTCATGTTTATCATTCTTTTATTTGTTTTTGTAGTTGCTTTCGAAACCTGTTGGTGTAGCCACTACCCCAAGGATGATTACCTATAGGAGAGCTAAGAGAACTCAGGTCAACAAGTAGTAACCACATAATGAAATATGCCTCTCATCTTATATTGAATAATTTTGATTCATATCTAGAAAAAAATAACATATTTAACAAATTCATTTGTTGAACTTGAGAATAAACATTTATCTTAGAAAAAAAAGCAATACATAGTTTCATGTTTATCATTCTTTTATTTGTTTTGTAGTTGCTTTCGAAAAGATAAGAAAATTATGAAATTAAATATGTATGAAATAGATCAATCGAAAGCAGTTCGAGACGCATAGCCAAATAGCTCAAAGAGCTATGTTCATTTAGAAGACCTGATTAATTCGTCCAAAAGAATAGCTTAGTTCGTCCGAAAGCTAAACTCATAATGGAAAATAAGTTCACCCATGAGTAAAATTCCTCCAAGAGAACAACTTAATTCATCCAAAAGCGAAACACATCCAAAAAAATAGCTTAATTTGTCAATAACTAAACTCTTCCAGGAAAACAACTTTGNTATTCAAGTCATTAAATATATGTGTACTAGAGCTGTTACTTGTGTTTGAACAGGAGGAGGATTGGCCAAATATTTTCCTATTTCAATTGGATTACATCAAGGATCAACTTTAAGCTCATATCTTTTTGCTTTAGTTATTGATGCTCTTACTAGACATTTCAGAAGAATGAACCTGGTGTATGCTTTTCTCTGATGATATCCTTGTTGTGGATAATGATTAAAGAAAGAGTTCAGGAAAAACATGAATTATGGAAGTCTAAATTGGAGTCTAAAGGCTTTTGTTTGAGTAGAACTAAAACTGAATACATGAAATGCAATTTTAGTAGTAGTAGCTCTAGTGGCAACGTTGTAAATATTGGTAATTAAATCATTTAAAAGTGTGAAAGCTTTAGATATCTCGGTTCTATTGTTCAAAGTGATGGTAATATAGATAGGGATATTATTAGAAGAATTCAAGCTAGTTGGTTAAAGTGGAGGAATACTTTAGGCCTATTGTGTGATAGAAAAGTTCTACTTAAGATTGAAAGGAAAATTTATAAGATGGTGGTGCAACATGCAATGTTCTGTGGAGCAGAATGTTGGCCTTTAAAAGAGAAGCAAAAAACAAAGTTAAGTGTTGCCAAGATCAGAATGCTTAAGTGGATGAGTGGATTGATACTTAGAGACAAAATGCGAAATGAATATACCCGTGATAGGGTTGGCGTTACTCCAGTGGCAGACAACATTAGAGAGAGTCGTCTTAAATGGTTTGCTAACATTAAACATGGACCATCTAATGATCCATTTGTAAGAGTGGAGGTTTTAGACTCAACTTATGGTAAGAAGGATAGGCGTAGACCTAGAAAGACTTAGACTTATTATATAAAAATGATCTTAATTTATTAGAATTGAATGAAAATATTACACTTAATAAGGCGCAATGGATAAAAATGATTCATGTAGCCGACCCCACTTAGTGGGATGAAGACATGTTGTTGTTGTTGTTGATTCATTCTTTTTGAATCTCTTTTTTTTCCTTTCCTAATTATTTCCATGAAGTGTGAATCCACAGACTATTCAAAATTTAACACCTCTTAAGATGCGATAAATCATGATCATGTTATAAATGAGAAGAGGAGCTACACCATGCGCTAAGCCTAAACATAAAAAAGTAACCAACAATATGAAGTGTACTAGAGAATTCATCCAAACTCGTCCACAAGATAATCTAAATTCATTCATGAATTGAACTCCAAAAAAATAGCTCTCTGAAGNATTCATGCAGCCGACCCCACTTAGTGGGATGAAGACATGTTGTTGTTGTTGTTGATTCATTCTTTTTGAATCACTCTTTTTTTCCTTTCCTAATTATTTCCATGAAGTGTGAATCCACATACTATTCAAAATTTAACACCTCTTAAGATGCGATAAATGAGGATCATGTTATAAATGAGAAGAGGAGCTACACCATGAGCTAAACCTAAACATAAAAAAGTAACCAACAATATGAATTGCACTAGAGAAGTCATCCAAACTCGTCCACAAGAGCAGCTGAATTCATTCATGAATTGAACTCCAAAAAAATAGCTCTATGAAAATAGTTCTCTTAGAAAAACTCTCACATATTAGCTCTCTAAAGAGAGTTCCCTCAAAACAACTCTCCCAAGAAAGAGCTCCCAAAATAACTCTCTTAAGAGAACTCTCCCAGCGCGGCTTTGCCAAGAGTTATCCTACAATAACTTCAGAAAAATATTTTGTCGAGAAGTTAATCAACAGAGAAACATCTACCAATATGGTTAAAAAAGAGAAAATCTTACTGATCATATCTTCTTCTTTATATTTTATTTTGTTTCATTTTTTTTTTTAAGTTTTTGCTGACTTCATTAATCAATATATTCATATGTACTCATATAATAAATAATATAGACATTACTTGTTATATAGAATGAGTTAGCCAATCACACACAGGGAATTCGTCTAGTTAATAAATTAGAGAACTTGTCCCTCATAAGTAAGTTTGAGTGAAAGAAAAACTTTTAATTCATATTTGACTGAAAAGCTGAATGCTAGGGATGACTTTATAGAAACTCGTTTTAAAATATAACATGATCAAAATTAAAGGATGAAATCAGTTAACCTAGGGATTAAAGGTCATGAGATCTCGGTCAGGGTAAAGTTAAGAAATTACATGAGTACTCCCTCTTCATGGGCGAATAATAATTTAAATTTAGAAACATCATTTGAATTTCTTTATAACTGAGTTATATTATAAGAAAATAATCAATATACTCGCGCATAAAATATAATTATTTATGGATAAACTAAGTTCACTAATAATACTTGAAGAACTCACCCTCTAAGATCATCAAGTAAATCAAATCAATAATTTAATAAAAAATATGAAAATAAGGATGAGCCGGTAATCTATGAGGCTACTCTCTAAAGGTGAGCAAAAATGTCACCAAAACAAAATCTTGTTGGTGTAGCCACTACCCCAAGGATGATTACCTATAGGAGAGCTAAGACCACTTAGGTCAACGAGTGGTAAGCACACAATGAAATATGCCTCTCATCTTATATTGAATAATTTTGATTCATATCTTGAAAAAAATAACATATTTAACAAATTCATTTGTTGGAGTTGAGAATATACATTTATCTTAGAAAGACGAGCAATACATAGTTTTATGTTTATCATTCTTTTATTTGTTTTTGTAGTTGCTTTCGAAACCTGTTGGTGTAGCCACTACCCCAAGGATGATTACCTATAGGAGAGCTAAGAGAACTCAGGTCAACGAGCAGTAAGCACATGATGAAATATGCCTCTCATCTTATATTGAATAATTTTGATTCATATCTAGAAAAAAATAACATATTTAAAAAATTCATTTGTTGAACTTGAGAGTAAACATTTATCTTATAAAGAAAAGCAATACATAGTTTCATGTTAATCATTCTTTTATTTGTTTTGTAGTTGCTTTCGAAAAGATAAGAAAATTATGAAATTAAATATGTATGAAATAGATCAATCGAAACCAGTTCGAGACGCACAACCAAATAGCTCAAAGAGCTATGTTCATTTAGAAGACTGATTAATTCGTCCAAAAGAATAGCTTAGTTCATCCAAAAGCTAAACTCATAATGGAAAATAAGTTCGCCCATGAGTAAAATTCCTCCAAGAAAACAACTTAATTCATCCAAAAGCGAAACACATCCAAAAAAATAGCTTAATTTGTCAATAACTAAACTCTTCCAGGAAAACAACTTTGTTCGTCCAAGAGCTGAATTCATCCAAGATAACAATTCAATTCATATAAGAGCCAAATTAGTCAAGGAAAACACCTCAATTCAATAAATTAGTTAAGAAAAATAACTCAGTTTGTTGAGGAGCTCNGCTCCCAAAATAACTCTCTTAAGAGAACTCTCCCAGCGCAGCTTTGCCAAGAGTTATCCTACAATAACTTCAGAAAAATATTTTGTCGAGGAGTTAATCAACAGAGAAACATCTACCAATATGTTTAAAAAAGAGAAAATCTCACTGATCATATCTTCTTCTTTATATTTTATTTTGTTTTATTTTTTTTTAAGTTTTTGCTGACTTCATTAATCAATATATTCATATGTACTCATATAATAAGTAATATAGACATTACTTGTTATATAGAAGGAGTTAGCCAATCACACACAGGGAATTCGTCTACTTAATAAATCAGAGAACTTGTCCCTCATAAGTAAGTTTGAGTAAAAGAAAAACAAATAAACTTTTAATTCATATTTGACTCAAAAGCTGAATGCTAGGGATGACTTTATAGAAACTCATTTTAAAATATAACATGATCAAATTAAAGGATGAAATCAGTTAACCTAGGGATTAAAGGTCATGAGATCTCAGCCAGGGTAAAGTTAAGAAATTACATGAGTACTCCCTCTTCACGGGCGAATGATAATTTAAATTTAGAAACATCATTTGAATTTCTTTATGGCTGAGTTATATTATAAGAAAATAATCAATATACTCGCACATAAAATATAATTATTTATGGA
The DNA here is from genome assembly GCA_002079205.1 of Phalaenopsis hybrid cultivar. Lineage (NCBI taxonomy): Eukaryota > Viridiplantae > Streptophyta > Magnoliopsida > Asparagales > Orchidaceae > Phalaenopsis > Phalaenopsis hybrid cultivar. The sequence continues at coordinate 45,165 of JXCR01124205.1, read as the reverse complement.
TAAATTAAGTTCACTAATAATACTTGAAGAACTCACCCTGTAAGATCATCAAGTAAATCAAATCAACAATTTAATAAAAAATATGATAATAAAGATGAGCAGGTAATCTATGAGGCTACTCTCTAAAGATGAACCAAAATGTCACCAAAACAAAATCCTGTTGGTGTAGCCACAACCCCAAGGATGATTACCTATAGGAGAGCTAAGAGCACTTAGGTCAACGAGTGGTAAGCACATAATGAAATATGCCTCTCATCTTATATTGAATAATTTTGATTCATATCTAGAAAAAAATAACATATTTAACAAATTCATTTGTTGGAGTTGAGAATATACATTTATCTTATAAAGATAAGCAATACATAGTTTCATGTTTATCATTCTTTTATTGTTTTTTGTAGTTGCTTTCAAAACCTGTTGGTGTAGCCACTACCCCAAGGATGATTACCTATAGGAGAGCTAAGAGAACTCAGGTCAACGAGTAGTAAGCACATAATGAAATATGTCTCTCATCTTATATTGAATAATTTTGATTCATATCTAGAAAAAAGTAACATATTTAACAAATTCATTTGTTGAACTTGAGAATAAACATTTATCTTAGAAAGAAAAGCAATACATAGTTTCATGTTTATCATTCTTTTATTTGTTTTGTAGTTGCTTTCGAAAAGATAAGAAAATTATGAAATTAAATATGTATGACATATATCAATCGAAACCAGTTCGAGACACACAGCCAAATAGCTCAAAGAGCTATGTTCATTTAGAAGACCTGATTAATTCGTCCAAAAGAATAGCTTAGTTCGTCCGAAAGTTAAACTCATAATGGAAAATAAGTTCGCCCGTCAGTAAAATTCCTCCAAGAAAACAACTTAATTCATCCAAAAGCAAAACACATCCAAAAAAATAGCTTAATTTGTCAATAACTAAACTCTTCCAGGAAAACAACTTTGTTCGTCCAAGAGCTGAATTCATCCAAGATAACAATTCAATTCATATAAGAGCCAAATTAGTCGAGGAAAACACCTCAATTCACTAAATTAGTTAAGAAAAATAACTCAATTTGTTGAGGAGCTAAATGACTAGAAGAATAGCTCAGTTCGTCTCGTTTAGGAGATATCTCCTAAAACAACTCTCTTCCGAGAGTTTTCCTAGAACATCTCTTCGAAAAGAACTCTCCTGCCAGTATAGGTCTCCCAAGAACAACTCTATGAAGAGAACACTCTCAGTATAGGTCTCCCAAGAGAACTCTACTGGAACAATTCTCATAAGAAAACAACTCTTGCAAGATAACTTTCCCCATGGCCAAGTTGGTTGACAAAAATTATCATGACAAGACTTATCAAGTAAAAAGTAATTATAACATCCACACCAAAAAAAATAATAATAAAGATGATAGATAAAAAATCTTTCGAGATTTAAATGTAATCATTGCCACAAAACTTATCAAGTAAAAATTAATTATAACATCTACAAAAAAAAATAAATAGATAAAGACGATGGATCAAAAATCTTTCTAGATTAAATGTAATCATTGCCCATATATGTTCTATAGGAATAACTCTCATATATAAAAAAAGGAAGAACAAATATAAAATACAATTCATTGGGAGGTCACAAGCGACCTTTTTGAACTATGATTCAGGACATCCATTTATAATCTTACAAAAATAATACAGTATTTTCGCTACAAATCATTCTTTGTAGCTTACTCTTTCCTCTATCCCTAGTTCTTGCCTTAAGGCGTGAATTCATAAATAATTTATGATTCAATGATAAAAATTTCCAAAACAACTTTCAAATGAGATAGCACAAAATTCCATAGCCTGGAATATTACATTAATCATTTATATCATAAATCTAAACCTTACAAACTTGAATGATTCCTTGCCATCCTGGAAAGGGGGTTAGATGCAGTAATTTTACTTAGTTAGTCAACTAATAATCGGGCAAATTTGAGCGAATTTAATCATAAATTCATGCGCATCGCATGTACAAAACTTTAAACTCAGGACTTCTTGGTTAAAAGACTAAGCTGTTAGTCCACAGACTAGCTATGGTGTCTTGCATTACTAACTCTAATAATTCAATTCAAGAAACATATCAATCCATCAAATTGAATAATGCATAATCATGCAAGAAATCTTTTGAGCCCAACTTTATATCCAGTTCTCTTAACATCCTCCTGCACCTGCCCCCTGTACTCCCTAAAAGTAAACTTCTTATAGCGAGAAGGCTCCTTACAGCTCCCTATAATGGATTCATACGCGGGGCAAAGAAAGAAAGCAATGGAATACCTCTCCACCTGATTCGTCATCACCTTGTGCTCCACACTCTTGTACACATCATTGCTCCATGCCTGCAATGAAAAAGCCTTTCCGCTTCAATACTGCTATATTCCCCTTAAAATTTGGGGAAATTTTAAGANAGAAGGCTCCTTACAGCTCCCTATAATGGATTCATACGCGGGGCAAAGAAAGAAAGCAATGGAATACCTCTCGACCTGATTCGTCATCACCTTATGCTCCACACTCTTGTACACATCATTGCTCCATGCCTGCAATCATAAAGCTTTTCCGCTTCAATACTGCTATAGCCCCCTTAAAATTTTGGGGAAATTTTATGGNTACCTCTCCACCTGATTCGTCATCACCTTGTGCTCCACACTCTTGTACACATCATTGCTCCATGCCTGCAATCAAAAAGCCTTTCCGCTTTAATACTGCTATATTTCATTTGGGGAAATTTTAAGATAGAAGGACAAGGTTAAGATATACCTGAAAGAGATCTCCGATATTGACGATTAGGGCTTCGGGGTGGGGCTTGACGGAGACCCATTTGGAATCCTTCATCAATTGGAGGCCGCCGATCTGATCCTGGTGGAGAATGGTGAGGAAATCGCTGTCGGTGTGCGGGATGAAGCCGAAGGTATCGGGATAAAATGGGCACGGTGGGTATCGGTTGAGACGAAGGAAGCAGGTGCCCTCGCTGCAGTTCTCTGCTAAACAGGTGGAAGGGCATCCCAAATTCTCGGCAAGAACGCCGGCCAGTATCCTCGCAAGCTCCGACATGGCTCCGGCGACCTTCTGCATCACCGCCCTGTTAGAAGTAAAGCTTCGAATTAGTGGCGTTCATTTTAATTTGAGCTAAAATTCAAATTATTTTTTTAGCTTAAAATTTGGTAAATTCACAATATTAATATCACCAGACTATCTGATTTCGAAGTGATTAGCTCAAAATTGAATCGAAAAAAATTTAATTTAAAATTTTGAGTAGTAGCTCGACTCATTTATGTCGATCCAATTCAAAATTCGAATCGATTATTGAATGATTAACATTCTTCGAGTTAAACTAAAATCAGTAATCGTAACAGTAAGTATTTGAATGGAAGAGCCCATTTCAAATATTTCTCTTAGGTACCTACATATTTAACACCCAAAACTTCAATTTTTATATATATCACCATACTTAGAAAGTTTTATTTTTTATGTGGTACAAAAGATTTATGTGTTGTAAATGATGAAAATTTAAGTGTTTAGATAAGTAAATACATAGGAATTGGGTGGTATCTATGTAAATGCCCCAAATTTTTTTGTTAAGAAAATGCTGGCTTTTATCTTGCATGATATTTACAAGTGCACTCCAATTAATTACATATTTGCTGAAAATAAATTGAAATATTTCATTAAGTTGAATACAAGATTGTCCTCTCAAAGATTGTTTTTTTGCTTTCAGCCAAAAATACTAATTTTTGCAACTTATTTTCAGCTTTTAGAGCCAATTGAAATTTACGATTTATGCTAATTTTGAAAATTAAGCAGAAAAGCANTGTAAATGCCCCAAATTTTTTTGTTAAGAAAATGTTGTCTTTTATCTTGCCTGATATTTACAAGTGCACTCCATTTAATTACATATTCGCTGAAAATAAATTGAAATATTTCATTAAGTTGAATACGAGATTGTCCTATCAAAGATTGTTTTTTTTTGCTTTCAGCCAAAAATACTAATTTTTGCAACTTGTTTTCAGCTTGTAGAGCCTAATGAAATTTATGATTTATGCTAATTTTGAAAATTAAGCAGAACAGCAAAAAAAAAATCATCTGAACTCCTAATCTAACCTCAGCCAAACTCAATGAATCACATAAAAATGATATTTTTATGATCAACAACTCACAAAAACAAACCCAAAAATCAAAATTTCAAGCAAATAAAGACAGAAACACAACCTTAACGACATAAACTCTTCTTCGAAGCCATGATCATGTTCTGCAAGCTTGGAAAGCGGGACATGAAAGGCTTCTGACCAGGAGAACTGATCCAGCGAAGTTGCAGTTGGATTTCCCCACCTGTAAGACTCATTAAAAACCTTCGATTTCACCTTCTTCTCAAACGGTGACTGAAACAGCCTCTTCTGTTCTTTCTTAATATCCCTCAGAAGCTCCGCGTTGATGCCATGATTTACTACTTGGAAGAATCCCCACTCCGAAGAAGCTCTCCCGATCTCAGCCATACAAGCCTTCATCTCCTCTTCGTCCCCACAATGCAGACGCCATAAATCTATCAATGGGAGCTCGCATTCCTCAAAAACTCTGTTTTCATTGCTCCTGGAACATGGCTGCGTTCTGGTTGCANGCTCCGCGTTGATGCCATGATTTACTACTTGGAAGAATCCCCACTCCGAAGAAGCTCTCCCGATCTCAGCCACGCAAGCCTTCCTCTCCTCTTCGTCCCCACAATGCAGGCGCCATAAATCTATCAATGGGAGCTCGCATTCCTCAAAAACTCTGTTTTCGTTGCTCCTGGAACATGGCTGCGTTCTGGTTGCTGAAGAGAACAGAGAGCTGTATCTTTGTAGGAAAGGAGGATCGCATGGATCTTGCAAGGTGGCCATGGAGACAGGTGGTGGGCAGGATGAGGAGGTTTGTTTGCTCCTGCATTAAATGTCCATTTATAGAACAGAGAAAACTCTGNTATCAATGGGAGCTCGCATTCCTCAAAAACTCTGTTTTCGTTGCTCCTGGAACATGGCTGCGTTCTGGTTGCAGAAGAGAACAGAGAACTGTATCTTTGTAGGAAGGGAGGATCGCATGGATCTTGCAAGGTGGCCATGGAGACAGGTGGTGGGCAGTAGGAGGAGGTTTGTTTGCTCCTGCATTAAATGTCCATTTATAGAACAGAGAAAACTCTTCAGGAAAATGGTAATCAGATGTGCAGAGCAAAAATTGTAATTTTTTAATTCTATTTTATATGGAATAATCATGTTATAGTTTGTGGTAGGATTTACATTTTTTTTTTCCTTTATATTAGGAAGGAGCATGGCTGGCTTAGGGGTATGAGAGTGACAAATGGCGACAAGAGGGGAGCTCTAGTTGTGACCAGGTATGAAAATGTTAATAAAGCAGAACATCATGAACGTGCAGGAAAAAGATGGATTTTGACAATGCTATAGAGAGGCTATGACCTTCGAAGAATTGGTGAAGGGAAGTCCTTTTTTATTGGGACTCTTAGGATTCTTAAATATGAACAACCTAATATATTTATAATTTTAAAAATTACCATTTCAACCACTAAAAATTTCCATTTTTTCATTACAAACAGCTTCCGTTATAAAAAAAAACTCTTTTTTTGCTTTTTTGTAAAGGCTGATAGAGGCATTTAATGGTAAATATTAATAATTTGGGTGTTTTTTGAATATGAGGGACGTAGGTGAGGAGAACTATCTGGAATTCCACCTTTTTTTTTTCAGTAAGAAGGGCTGATGTTCTTACTGTAATATAAAAGTAGATGGTTTTAATGACAGTCTGAGTGATCAAACAAAGAATTATAAAAAAAATTCAGCTCTTACAGTTCCATTGAAGATTCTGCAAAGCAGCAGGCTTTGCTCTTTAGAATCTTTAGAATGGGAGTTATGCTTGTATTTATAGTTGACACGTAATGTATTTGCTTCTGCTGGGGGAAGAATTAAAACTTTTTACAAGTTTACCTTTTGCAGGGGAAATGAGTGGGAGAAAGAGTTCAGCTATGGATACTTAGCGTGGATTGAGATAAAAGAGGGAAGGAGAAGTCTAAGGCCTCATGACTTCCTTCCACTTTCACTCGTGTAGAATTATAAGAGAGAAAAACAAGGTAATGTAGTAAATTTATGAGCATTATAATAAAGCAATGGATTAGAGGAACTATTTTTTATATTTATCTTAACATATGGATATCATTGAAGTATAACTCTCGCTGAAAAAANAGGGAGAAAGAGTTCAGCTATGGATACTTAGCGTGGATTGAGATAAAAGAGGGAAGGAGAAGTCTAAGGCCTCATGACTTCCTTCCACTTTCACTCGTGTAGAATTATAAGAGAGAAAAACAAGGTAATGTAGTAAATTTATGAGCATTATAATAAAGCAATGGATTGGAGGAACTCTTTTTTATATTTATCTTAACATATGGATATCATTGAAGTATAACTCTCGCTGAAAAATGCTCATAATGTTATTTATTTTATTTACTTATTTACTTATTTTGCATTTATTTGTCTTATTTTCCCTTTTAAGATAGATGTTTGATCAACAAATTTCATCATCTGACACGAATCTCAAGATACTTTTTACCTAAAAAATAATTTTGATTCAAATTAAAGTCGTGAAGAGCTTTGATTTCAACAAACTTATAGTCAAACTCACCGTCCCGATAATTCAAACCCAATGATACCAAAATTAGTCAAATTCGAGCCCGAAGCAAGCCATTGAGCAACACTTCGAGAATTTGGGTAATTAATTAGAGAGTCAAATGAACTTCAAATTTGAAATGGCTCTTCTCTAAAGCATATAGATAGATCCACTCTCTTCACTTTACTGGGCGAGAAAAGAGTCAAATTCCGTTGTCGTTTTGCGGTCTGTTATTTTGCACTGAAGACCAAACGACAACTTCTTACCCTTGCCCCCATAGATGCCGACCACTGTTGGTCACTCCTGCTAGACTTTGTCGATGAACTCTGTTTTGTAACAAAATACCTCTAAATACAATGCAACGAAGTATTTTGAATATGGAGTTATGAAGCATATTGAATACAGAGTAACAGGCTATCATGAATACGGAGTTACAAAGTATCTGACATACGGAATACTGAATAACGTCATGTTGGAGATCTGACGATAACTTTTCATGATGAATTCTTTCAACCACTGTACTCATAATTACAAGGGGCGCCCAAAAGAGCGAAACACACATCATGCAATTGAATGCAAGGATGTCTGCATGCAGCACGATACACACGAACGAGATGTACCAGTAAAACAAACTGTCCATGGAAAGGAATTAAATTTGTTGGGGGGACCTGGGGCACCATGCGACAAGAAGACACCGGCTACGAGTGAGTTTGCATCTAGTAAAATGATACATATAAAGAGGATTTACACATTACCCGAGAGACACTCACCGAGCACACAAGCAAACATATAAGATATGCAACAAGATAATGAGAACAGTCAACCATACAAAAAAGCAACAAACATATGAGAAAGGTCAAGCATATGACATACAAATGACAAGCATACAAGAATGTTAAGTGCCAAACATAATAAGTGATATGATCCTTACAAGTGAGAATCACACATTTAGGTAGACACACAATGTGCCTCGCACGAGTTCAGTGGCTAGGAAGGGTGACTCATGCTTAACAAAATGTGAAATACCTACAAAATTCCAAGCGGCATCTTAGGGAGTGAGATTGCAGGCCTATAAGTGAGCCAACTCCTCCCAAAGTGTGCAAGTGTCCATTCCCATGCATACAACGTCGTAAGTGGGGAAAACATTTACAACTGTGGGCACTCAAAGAAACACTACAAGTGGGGGTGCCAAAGACATACCTCAAACATGGAAGTTCAAAGAGACATCCAAACATGCCACATGCAAAGCAAATAATGCAAAGATATTTTACATGTAATGAAATAAATCATAGACATCAAGTCAAAAGATATCTCATACACATGCAAAGAAAACATGCAATATGCAAGAGAACATACAAGCATGCAAGTAACTAGTCGATTGGGTTGTGGCGGTCGATCGAACTGAAACGGTGGGTCGATCGATTTAGGATGTTCGATCAGACCTGAAATAGTGGGTGATTGGCTCGAGACGACCGATCGAACCCAAAGCGAGTGATCAATGAGATGCAATCGAGTGAAACATAAAGATTGTGCAATCGGGTCAGGGCGACCGATCAAGCAAGGGAAATGGGTCAATCGAGCCAGGACGACCAATCAGACCCAAAGCGAGTGATCGAACTGATGCGGTCGATCAAACCTAAGAGAACGGCCCGAGTGGTCGATCAAGCCCGAGAAATGGGTCGGTAGGATCGGGACGACCAATCTGACACAAAGCGTGTGATCGAACCAGTGCGGTCGATCAAACCAATGAGATTGGGAGATCAAACAAGTGTGATCAATCGAATCCAAAGTGGGTGATCAAATAAATATACACGATCAAACCCAAAAGATCGAGCGATCAAGCTGGGGAGGTAGATCGAGCCCAAAAAATGGTTTGATCCAGCTGAGGAGGCTAATCATACCCAAAGCAGGTGATTGGACCGGGGTGGTTGATCAAACCCAAAGCGGGTGATCGACGCGTGATGGTCGATCGAACCTAAAGGACTAGGTGATCGACCCAAGACAGTTGATTAAAACCAAAAGAAAGGATAATTAGCCCGGGATGGCCGATCGTACCCAAAGTGAGTGATCAAAATGTGGAGGTTGATCGAACAAAAAGGATCGGGAGATCGGCCTGGGATGACTGATCACACCCGAAGCGAGTGATCAACACGGGGCAGTTGATTGAACCCAAAGAATTAGTTGATAGGCCTTGCAAAAATGAAATGCCACAAATGAGCTTGCAAGCAATGCAATCCAAAATACTTCGACAGCATGTCGAACTCGTTTTATCGACCTCACATAGGTACCTAGGGTTTAGCACATGGCGACGCATGTGGGGAACTTCACCTTCTAATTTCCAAAAAGAAACTCTCCACCATGTTGTGGAATCAACCAGTTACAAAGCTTTTCCTATTCAACAAATCTTCATTTATTTGCAAAGTGAGCTAGCTACAAACCTTTTCTCACTTCATAAAATCGAAGTATCTAACCCTTGAAGGAGGGGTTGGAAGTGTCAAAGCAAGGGGAAATTAGGATTATGATCAGCTTAAGTGTAGACTTAAAGGTTTGTAAGAGAATATATTGGATTCGCTAGGTATGTGTCCAACGAAAGCTTCCTAACTTAGGGCTTTCTCTAAGAAATAAACGACCAATCTGTAGGCATATAGCCGTGCTGGCTAGTGTCAGTCAACCAACTTGCCTAGCAAGGGTGATCAAACCCACAACACCTAGCAAAATCTACTCCTATGACTAGTTAAAAAAGAAAAAGTGAAGGTTTTTATGGAATCTCACCAACGTGGTGTTATATATCGCATTTCTTCATGTAGGATGAAGCCCTCTTAGCGATCAAATAAGAGTGTAAACTACAGTGATGTTGTGAGCTCCGATGAAGTTCCAACAAGGTCCGCTCCACTCCTCCAAAGAACGATGAAGGCCTCCTTTAGAAGGAGAGTCTGAAGAAATTATGGTGAAGTTCCGACTGTGCTTTGGCGATCCTTCCTCCAAGTTAGGATTAAGCACGCCTTTAGTGTAAGAGAAGTGAAACTTTGCTTCCTTGCTAGCCAAGTTCCTTCCCAAGAGGATCTCCTCACACACTCAAGGTAAGTGGTGGAGAGAAAAAGAGCTGGCAAGGAGGAGAAGAGTTTCTTATGGAAAAATAAGAAGGAGAAAAGGAAGTAGAAGCTCTAGGAATCAAGCCTTACTCCTTACCCTTCCAAGAGAAAGCCCTAGCTCCAAGCTCCATGCTCCAGAGGAAGAAGATGACTAGGCCTCAAGACCCAAGCAATGTTGAAGATAAAGAGAAGATCCCTGAAATGAGGGGGCCAAAGGAGCTTCAACCAACCTCCCCATGCAAATCCCAAAAGTACTCCTTTGATTAGGCCAAAAAAGGTTAATGGAGGGCATTTAGGAAACGAAAAATGAGGCTAAAACCAAGCCATTGCATCCCCCCATGCATATCTCTTCAAGCACAAGAACATCCCCGCCATTTCAACCCATTAGGGGTGTATCAGGATTAGATCGGTGTCAAAATCGTGTCCTAAAAGTAGACTATCGCATAGACACTGCGGCACCCAGTCTAGTTGTTTTCTTTTATCAAAATGTGGTGAATTCTCGTCTAACGCTAAGACGATAATTCATTACTCTACCATTGCGACTTTTCTACCACACATCAATATTAATCATAATAAATTACTACTAAATACATTCTAACTAATCAATTTTTATTTAAATAATAAATTAAATTAGACTGTTCTGTTAAGATTGGTGCATTTAAACTTTTGAGACCTTTTAAAAAACATGTTTATTTACTAATTCAGATAATTTGAGCGAGTTTTAATCAAGTCGAGTTCAAGTTATTCAACAAATGCATTGCCCCATTTACAACCATAATTATATGAATGGATTAATGTTTTGACTATTTACACATCATCATACTTGAGGGCTCGCCGAAAGTATGCATCCATGAGTTCTCTCTTCGTGCGACATGTCGGATTCATTTTTTTTTTTCTTAAACTAATAGTTCTCAAATGTCTTCTTTTGATCTAGTGAATTTATTAGGCCCAAATGAACGCGGCCGGCGGATCCAAATCTTTTGTCTGGACTTTAATAATTAAGTCCTATCTTGGCCCTATTTTTTCCTTGGGTCAAATTTCAACAAGAATATAAAACTTAATTCATGTGGTGTGTGTGCCCCCGTGTGTTTGTATGGCCAACCAAGATGGAGTCCACATAAACTAATTAAAAAGATTAGATTTCTTCTTTATGTGTTTTTTAAAAACATTGATGATGATATCTTCCTCAAAATGGGATCATGTTGAGTATTTAAGTTTTAAGATTTTTGTTTGATAATTATAATTGTTACGTATTGAGAAATTCAAGCGATAAAGTGATAATTTATGATAGAAAAGTAGATCAATGAGTCAGTATGATTTTTTATGTAGAAAAATCCTGAAAAAGGTAAAAGTCAACGAGCCGACTATGGTCCAGCCCAATCAAAGTAATCTACTATGTTTTCTTAAGTATATAGTTTCACTCTTCTCATGAATTAGAGAATATGAAATTATTAAACTGATAAATACAAATGTGCATTGATAGTTCAATAAATCGCAGTTGGGCTGCAACAAATATAGTTGATCATTAAGGTTATAGTCGATGGCTACAATAGCGATTGTTAGCCACATAGACTACAATTGGAAGCTGCAACAGTAGTAACCGGTCATAAAGGTCGTAAGTGGTTGATATTGAAGCAGTAGTTGGCCATAAAAGTTGCTCATCTAATTACGACATGTCATAGACTCATACCATACATGTAGCAGTGAAATTGAAACAAGCTCAGTCTACTGATATTTATTTATTTATTTATTTATTAACTATTATATCAATTATTAGTTATCATATCTTATATGCCATAAATTTAAATTTAAAATTCAAAACATATATTAAAATTTGACTGTTTTATTTAATAATTTAACATGTTTCATTTACACTTGGTCGAAATCATAAGCTCAACATGCCATTAAAATATCATATCTAAAAAATTTAAAATATTATATAATAATTACATGTATCAAATAACTATAAAATGAGTTCATATAATTTAAATTGATTTTATTTTCTCATTAAATAAAGAAAAAAATACCCTAATGATATTATAGATTGTTGTTATTGTTAGCTTCGAGTTAGGAAAATTAATTATATTTAAAAAATTAAATATAAAATATTGTAAAAACTAGAAAATAAAGCAAATATATATATATATACGTTAATATTAATTTATTTAATTAATAAAATTTAAAATAAAATAGAATTGAGGGCTTTATTTAAGCTATTTATATAACATAAAATTTAAATTTAAATTGATTATTCAGGATATGTGTAAGGCATGCAGATGTTCCCATTTAATTTATTTTTTTATAATTAAACAAGTAAATGGTTTGTCTGATACATGTCAGATGCACCATATGCTATAGCCTTTATAAATGCATGAAAATCAAATTTATGTGTAAGCATTGTGTATGTCTTATGTTTTTTAAATTATTTTAGCATGAATCCAAAAGATAGAGTAAACAGACGTGCGAGAAGAAAAATTATAAAAAGTTTGAATTTAAAGAAAATACAGGATATATTTAGGGCAGCTACAGCTTATTGATAAATTAGGTGCGGTGTATCACCTCTCAAAAGAGCTCTTGTGGGTGGTGGGTAGCCCAGGACTTAAATACTGTTTTTCGGTCCTACACCTAGCTAATGTGGGACTATTTCTCCGTGACATTCTCCTCCACCCAATCACGTGACGCCCTCGTCGACTCCACTGAGGGTCCCACTGGACCATGGAGAGTCCACACACCTTGCAGGTAATAATCTGCTCTGATACCACTTGTCACCTCCCAAAAGAGCCCTTATGGGTGGTGGGTAGCCCAGGACTTAAATACTGCTTTTCGGCCCTACACCTAGCCAATGTGGGACTATTTGTCCGTGACATGTGGCTATTACAAAATTTTTTATTTTTTTTGAAAAAGTTAGACCTCTGCCAGAAAGCTGTCACCGCACCTAGATAGCTGCGGTGTGAAAACATAGTTTTCAACGTTTTGAAAACGCATAAGCTGCAAAAACGCAAACAGGCAAGGTGCATTCTCAAAACGCCACCGCACCAAATAAGCTGCCCCAAACAGACCCTATCGAGAGTAATTTTGTAAGAAAAATGCAATGTAAATAATTTTTTTATTTAAGTCTTTAGGTACTTGGAAGATCTTTTCAACGTCAATATGCCATGTTCTGCATGCTAACAGTGATATCAACGTCGAATGCATGATTTTTAAAAGCTATCAATTTAGCCTTTTGTCCTTCTCGCCGCCCGTAAAATAATTTTTTACTAATCTGCCCAAATAATTAAGAAGTATATTATTTTTATGGTAGATTTACATGCATACTAATCAATATCTATGTATTAGCATATCTAAAACTTAAAATTTCATTTGTATATATATGCCACTTTATCTCTACATGAAAAACATTTCATTTTTGTAAGTTATAATAGTTATATTTTTGATGT
>JXCR01124205.1:11369-25377 GCA_002079205.1 Phalaenopsis hybrid cultivar | reverse complement strand
CTCTTCTTACATATGAATAATAATATGATATAACATGTATACTTATTTTTTCCATTTTCCTTACCTTGTTATTTTCACTCTAATATTTTTCAGGACTAAGTTTTGGCAGTGATCATGCCATATAAATTTATGAAATTTTTTTAATGAAAATATCAGGCCCATCCTTATTTTCTAATGAATGGATTCGAATTTAAAATAGGTATTATTCCTTAAATATGACTGAGAAAGCTAAACAAATGATAGATTTAACTGGCGTTTACAGTGCAAGGCCGGAGATATAAAGCCTGCATCTTAGTCAACTGATTAAGATAAATAGCCTGTAATTAATTTAATGTTATAGCTAATGACAAGCTTTAATTTTGTCCATATGGCGTGTTCCCGACGGCAAAATCAGCCATTTATTTGAAAAGCAATTGATTAATCACTGATACTTTCAATAAAGTTTGGTTTACGTCGTTATATATGCATTATGTTCATGTGAAAATAAATCATATTCACCAAAATTGATATTGATATAAAATATTATGTACGTACGTGAATTTCGAGTAAATCTAACGAACTAAATGACAGAAAAGTATGGCANATAACAAGGTAAGGAAAATGGAAAAAATAAGTATACATGTTATATCATATTATTATTCATATGTAAGAAGAGTGAAAAAAACATATAATAATGTGGTGCATGTATCTTTGGGATTAAATTAGCCCAAGAATCCCCAAAATAGAAGTCAAAAACATAGTTGATTTAATGAGGCCAACTGCAAAAGTTTGGAACAAACTCAACCTTAAAATTACAAGTTGTCGAGAGAAAAGAGAATTATACGGGCTATTTTCTTTCTTATTGTGCATTAATATATTATTTCATGCTGGAGAATTCATGATGTTAGAGATAACGTCGTATTACTGTATAGAAATTTAGGGTGCACACAGAAAAAAAGGAGACTTTGGGATGGAAGAGACACCATGGGATTTTATGTGAAAACCCCAAATAAAGGGAAAAACTATGGGGCTTGGCCCAGTTGAAATATTTCATGTTATTTATATGTATGTTGCAAGGTTTTTGTCTGCCTCTGAAAAACAAAAAAAAAAGTTTTACAATAATGTGAGAAATTGTTCATTAGAGAAGTGTGTTGGCATCATGTAGAGTGCCTTTTTTAAGTCACCATTGTGTTAGAACATCCCATAACTCAGTTCAGTACTACATGGGTAAAACGTGATATATCAAATATGTTTAAGTCCTACACCCAACCCTTGAAGCCATAATGGAGAAGCTCTCCAATCACGTCCATGTGCACACTTGTGTGCACTTTGGAATGATTTTTTATAAACCAACCATTCGCCACAACGTCACTTCCTAGCTACGTTGCTCCAAGCCATTTTAATGGACAGTTAGGCTCGTTGTGGGAAGCGGTTGCGTTAATTATTGAGGTGTTGATCGAATCTTGACCAAAGCTCTGTTCTCTGGCATTGTGGCGCCCAATCAATTATATTGATGGAACCATCCATTAGCTGGTGTGAAAACTATGAAATCTGGAGCTCACGAAAGCCTAGTGCCATGAAGTTGTGCACTTAGTGCCAAATTCTTTAGAAAAAGGGTGTTGTGGCCAAACAGTTCACCACCCCTATTCCAAAGCCCTCTCTCCTTCCTCTTCTAGCTCTTTGATCTACCCTTTCTTTTTTGATGAAGAAATGACAACGCAGTTTGCAAGCAAAAAGAGGCCGGCGTCCCGGTTTGACAGACACAATGCAATTTGTTTTGCAAGAGCAATGACCCAAGAGAGGTAAGGAAGTTCATTATCCTCCCAAAAACTCATACTTGAGCAATGTTTCTCCTCTTTGGATGGCCTTAAAAAATGACACAATACGACGACGAGGTTGTGAGACTTTCATCACAAAGCCTAGAACTGACATAGTTCCAGTCATCCAATAATTCTTAGCGAATGTCAAGGAAAGCTTAGATGATTAAGTCTTACCATAGCTGCACCAAACCCCGCACGAGTTTATTTATTTTGCATTTTATTTTCTAAGTAGAAATCCAATCATATATCTAATTATTCTCGTCTTCACAAACACCAATTTCCATGGTGATATTTGGTAGCTTATTCTTGAGTTGATGACTTCATATCTATTTTACGGGTTTAAACATTATTCTCCAACGTCGCCCATATGCCTAAGATATGTCGTAGATGAAGATCATATGATTGTATTGGTGTGGGGTTGTTACAGCTAAATTTTGATCCACTGATTGCCAGGACATATAATTTGAATTTTCTTGCCATGTTCAGGAATATTTGTTCTGAATTGTGGTGGATTGATGGTGTTTTATTCTAAAAACATTCCAAAACCATTAGCTTTGAACAACTTGAAAATATGAGTTTTTCATGTCTGATAATTATCATATGTGAGAGGAGAAATTGAAATAGCCTTAATGTGTCACACTAAGAACTTAGGATTTGGTATGTTGATCTCTTCATTATGTTGAGGGATACTATAAATTATTAATTGAAATAAGAAAGTGTCAAAGCAGAGGAATGCACTGATCGATGTTGTTGCTGCTGAGCTAGGGCTCCGATACCACAAAGAGAAGAAGAAAAAAAAAAAAGAATGTTCCTATATATAACTGAGCTCGAGATAGCTTGGTCAGTTCACTAGTACCCACAGATGATATATTTGCACTTCCCGATATGTCGATGAGATGTTATGCAATTATTCAATATATTAGAAGACCCGAAATTACCAACTAGCCCTTGGTCCTTGGATGAAATGAAGAGTTATTCATACGAGTATTAATTTACTAATTAGTATAATATTAATTAGTTAATTTCCACCGTTGATTGAGATTTTCTACATATAATACAACATGATTTTGAGGGTTTTGAATTTTCTAACTTAGACAGCAAACACAATGAAATCGAAGTCAACATATTCGTTGCCAGCAGATGAGACAGAAAACTATAGCAGCAACATAAAAACAAAATGTTGATTTTGATTGCCGGTCACTGATGCGCTTGGCTTTCTTATGGAAATTATGTCTTTCCCTTAACATAATAAACAGCCGACTAAAATTACAATTTGTTAGTTGGTGAATAAAGACTTTGATAGTTTGATGGATATAGTTTATAGGACTTCCGCATGCACCTTGTGGTGTGGTACTAAATGACAAGTAGAATAGTTTCATAAGGTAAGTTCTTATATTAGTAAGAGTTTATGGAATCGATTATTTTTATATCATTAATGGTGATTAATAGGAGAAAATATTATGTTTGATAAATTGGATGTGCAGATGACGGTATGGATTGTATCACGCCGCGCGTTCGGCTGTGTGGTGTCATTCACGCCGTCGTCTGCATATCCGTTGTTTGGACGTGATACTTTCCTGAGAAATTGAATGATTTATAAGGTAATAAAAAATTTTGTCATGTGACTAGGACTGCCNAGCTCGTTCCGTCGAGCTCAGGCAGCTTCATCAAAGGCGGCCGCGCAAGAACCGACCTACCAGGCGGAGGAGAAAGAATCGAGACCGTAGCCGGGGAAGTGACCAAAGCCGATGACCGCAAGGTCTCCGCTCCAGGCACCTTCGCCTTCGTCTCAGCAAGGCAATCCAAAACGGAAGGCAAAATTTGAGGCGGCTTAGACGAGCTCTCGCATTTGACAAATGGGGATCGAAGAACAAGATCACAGGAGGATCGAGCCTTAAGGGAGGCCTCCCACGCGGCAGCAGGGATGGCGAAATCCTCAGGGCCGGAGAGACCTAAACTGCGGCAAAGCAGATCGATCTCGCCCTCGACGCTGNGCTCTCGCATTTGACAAATGGGGATCGAAGAACAAGATCACAGGAGGATCGAGCCTTAAGGGAGGCCTCCCAAGCGGCAGCAGGGATGGCGAAGTCCTCAGGGCCGGAAAGACCTAAACTGCGGAAAAGCAGATCGATCTCGCCCTCGACGCTACCGCCAATGCGAAAGCTTGTCTGGTCCGAGTAAGCGCCAGGCGAGAGATCGAGAGAGTGGGTTACCAACGCCGGCGAATTCCTCCATGAAGGCGAGGCCCACGGAATCTCATAGTTGATCTTCTTACAGGCGTTACGCTGCTCCAGCTTCGGCCGCCGGACCGATTTCGCCGCCGTCATCTCGCGCCGGCGATCGGCCTTCTTGCTGCCTAAAGAGAACATCGGCCGCCGCCCATTAGGAGAACGGGCTGCGATATGGAGTTGGGAATGCGGAACCGAGGAATGGTTCCTGAGCACTCAATTGAGGAATCAGCATCAAGGAAAGAAGAAGAAGAACGCGGAAGAAGAGTAAGATAAAGCAGGGAAGCCACATTTGGCGGGAGAACCGATTATGGCGTCGCAGGACTGTGCCGGCTTGGCATTGCGCTTCTGTCCTCTTCCTCCCGACGTGTATTTCTTGTCCGGAGACTACGATGGTCTCGCTCTGCGAATTTACATTAAAAAAAACAGAAATTTACATTTAGATCACCCAAAACATTGATATTTACAAATAAATCATCCAGGCAATTATTTTTGGCAAATTTACATGTATAGCACCCAATTCATATGTATTCACGTATCTCAGATCAAAACATTTATTTTTACAAATACAGCACTCAATTTACTACTCATATGGGTGTAAACGAGCCGAATNTTACAAATAAATCATCCAGGCAATTATTTTTGGCAAATTTACATGTATAGCACCCAATTCATATGTATTCACAGATCAAAACATTTATTTTTACAAATACAGCACTCAATTTACTACTCATATGGGTGTAAACAAGCCGAACACGAGCTGAGCCTGCCGAACACGAGCGAGCCTAGGCTCAGCTCGTGTTCAGTTCATTTATATTTCGAGCTCAAAAAGTGTGTACGTGTTCGACTTGTTTGTTTAGCAAGTCGAACACGAGTCGTTCACAACCAAAGAGTCGTTTTGACAACCCTAATCGCGTAGCCATAAGATGTTAAGGATTGAGGCAAGATTTAAAATATCATTTGAATCTAATTTAATAATTTTAATTCTACTTACTTCATTAATACTCNCGCGAACAGGTCGTGTTCGCCTCGTTATGTAGCTCGTGTTCGGCTCGTTTGTTAAGTAAACGAGCCGAACACAAACAAGTTTTTAAAGCTCGAATTAGAAACGAGCGAGCCCAGGCTTAGCTTGTGTTCGGCTCGTTTATATTTCAAGCTCAAAAAGTGTGTTCGTATTCGGCTCTCACGAGCTGTTCACGAACAAAGAATCGTTTTGACAACCCTAATTACGTAGTCATAAGATGTTAAAGATTGGGGCAAGATTTAAAATAGCATTTGAATCTAATTTGNATCACGTAGCCATAAGATGTTAAGGATTGAGGCAAGATTTAAAACATCATTTGAATCTAATTTAATAATTTTAATTCTACTTTCTTCATTAATACTCTTAATTGATTATAAATCTTTGTAGCCTTGTAGTCAATTAATTTTTTTTTTTAAATACTACTCATCAAAGTNTATTCTATTTTCTTTATTAATAGTTTTAATTGATTATAAATCTTTGTAGCCTTGTAGTCAATTATTTTTTTTAAAAAATACTACTCATCAAATCTTTATATATAATTGATTAATAGTATTTCGAGTCAAAACAAGCCGAACACGAACGAACAAAAATTTATTCGTGTTGTTCGTGTTCAGCTCGTTAACTTAGCGAACGAGCCGATCACAAGCTTCTTAACGAGCCGAACACGAGTTGTTCGCGAACAACGAGCTGTTTTGACAGCCCTACTGCCACCTTTCGCCACTACTGCTAGTTGCTGACCACCGCCGCCACCATTAACATGTAAAACTAGCTAATTAAATTTATTGCTTGAGGCGGATTTACTACAAAATTGCTCTAGTTATCTTATCACCTTTATAACGAGTTAGCTAATTGATTAAATTATTTTAATTTCTAAATCATTAACCAAAGTCTAATTATTTATATTATTTTGATTTAACAATTAAATTGTATAAACTAGTATGAAATATGAATAGTTTAATGCCATAATGTTTAACCTATCTAAATAATTCTTGATAAACCTAATAAACTTTGACTTAGAATAATTAATTTTTTAATTAATCAATAAACAAAGATTAGCTTAATTTTTCATCCTTATTGCTAAATAATTAAAACGCACTTTTACATGTATATGCTTTGATATTGGTTTTGCAAATATGAAATTTTGGGCTGTGGATGTAATTATATAAAAACAATGTGGTATGCGTGTAAATTTCCAATAATTTTGGTTGGAGCCCATGTATCCAGATAAGACTACTAGCCAAACTCAAGAAAGCCCAATAGAGAGCCCACATGCGTGGGTCTTGGGCTTTTCTAAAGCTTCTTTTACTTGAATTTTTCATAGAATGTCCGTTCTATCAAGCTTGGAGCTTTTGACAGATCTGATTTGTGAGCTCATTACCAGATTTGTGGCAAATTGCACACTGTTGCTTTATTGGGGTTTCAATTTATTCTTTGAATTTATATTTGGAGATAAAATTCATCAGAATTAAGTACAAAGTTCAAGGCATAAGATGGACTACTCAAGAAGTTTTCCTACTGCTGAAATTTCTTGTTAATAGAGGTGAGAAATCCTTAGTTGTCATTGTCATTTGGGTTTAATGCATGTATTTGCAGTTAGATCATTTGTCTTTGCGTTCGGTCGAAGTGTGCATAGATGCTCTCTTGGTGTTATTTTGGGCAGAGATAAATGCAATGGTCTGTACTCCTTTATTTTATTTTATTTTTGTAGCTATTTTATAAGCTCTTTTTCTTTCTGGATGTTGAAATTCAGTGTAAATTTTAGGCACATGGAATATATACAAATGGACTGAGACCCGTTTTTGTAAGATTAATGCATAGGTTTATGCAGTGTTGTACGTTTTTCAGAAAGTTTTAGTATAGCTCAGTGTTACCTGCATGCTAAGTTACTGGTTAAAACCAATAGAAATCTAGAAATCTTTAGTGATTTTTTTGTGAGCAGAAGTAATGATTGTATTTTCCTTCGCATGTTTTGATTGCATGAATCTGCATATGATTTCAATGAAAAATGGTTGTGACTTGACTACTAGAATTAATAAACTTTGTTTTGTAGCACAATATTGAGTATTTACTTTCTTGTCGCCTAGTCTAGCCTAATTGAGCTGGTTATGTGAAGGACAAGAAAGCTTATTTGACTTAGTTAAGTGCCAAGCTTCATAAAAGGAAAATGAATGTTGCTTAGCTCATTGATTGGAGAAGAGTACATAACATAAGGAAGAGGAGATTAGGACAAAGGGTGCAGGGAAGATATTAGAATGTGAAGTCAACTGCTAATTATTGTTGTTCAATGAAAGTATCTGCCATAAGGTGAAGAAAAGCTTATGAAGGAGTTGGGAGCTTGCAATTTTGATGGTAAATTAGGGTCTTGATAATGTTAAAGATTGTTGTCTATTCACAAGCAATTTAGCTTTTTTCAGATAATAATGCTTGAAAAATATTTGGTTCGAGACTGTTATTGACTATGTCCTTTATGTACCATTGAATTTTCATATCTTGTTTGGGAGTTGTTTTTTTAATGAATCTCGTAGTAAATTTTATTTCATCAAAAAAATAATTAAAAGGGTGTGACTAATAGTTCTACTAAACCCCAAACCCATACAACTCACACAAAANGGCCGCCGCCCATTAGGAGAACGGGCTGCGATATGGAGTTGGGAATGCGGAACCGAGGAATGGTTCCTGAGCCCTCAATTGAGGAATCAGCATCAAGGAAAGAAGAAGAAGAAGAACGCGGAAGAAGAGTGAGATGAAGCAGGGAAGGCACATTTGGCGGGAGAATCGATTATGGCGTCGCAGGACTGTGCCGGCTTGGCATTGCGCTTCTGTCCTCTTCCTCCCGACGTGTATTTCTTGTCCGGAGACTACGATGGTCTCGCTCTGCGAATTTACATTAAAAAAAACAGAAATTTACATTTAGATCACCCAAAACATTGATATTTACAAATAAATCATCCAGGCAATTATTTTTGGCAAATTTACATGTATAGCACCCAATTCATATGTATTCACAGATCAAAACATTTATTTTTACAAATACAGCACTCAATTTACTACTCATATGGGTGTAAACAAGCCGAACACGAGCGAGCCTAGGCTCAGCTCGTGTTCAGTTCATTTATATTTCGAGCTCAAAAAGTGTGTACGTGTTCGACTTGTTTGTTTAGCAAGTCGAACACGAGTCGTTCACAACCAAAGAGTCGTTTTGACAACCCTAATCACGTAGCCATAAGATGTTAAGGATTGAGGCAAGATTTAAAACATCATTTGAATCTAATTTAATAATTTTAATTCTACTTTCTTCATTAATACTCTTAATTGATTATAAATCTTTGTAGCCTTGTAGTCAATTAATTTTTTTTTTTAAATACTACTCATCAAAGTTATATATATAATTGATTAATAGTATTTCGAGTCAAAACAAGCCGAACACGAACGAACAAAAATTTGTTTGTGTTCTGTGTTCGGCTCGTTAACTTAGCGAACGAGCCTAACACGAGCTTCTTAACGAGCCGAACACGAGCTGTTCGCGAATAACGAGCCTTTTTGACAGCCCTAACTACTCATCGCACTTTTTCATAGTAAAATTTATTTTTTTATACATAGGCAAAGGGTTATATTTTTAAGAATTTAAATGTTAGAGTGAGATTCATAAATACATAAGAATTGAGTGCTAGTTATGTAAATTTCTGTTTTTAGGTTTTAATAAAAATGAAAAATATGGGTTGAATTTTTACCAATTTTGAGGGGGAATTGGAAAAACAGATGAAGGAGAATATTTACATATATACCACTCGGTTTTTATATATTTATATATCTAGCATAAAAATTTTAATTTATATATTTATATGCCAGGTATGCTGATTTTTATAGATTAAGATAATGATAACTTTAATGTGATTTAGATGTTAATATGCAAATTCATGAGAATTGAGTGATGTGCATGAGTTTGGTCAACATATTTGTGCAGATAATTAATAGGGAAAATTAAGATATGTTGATGATAAATATAAGTTAAGAAAATATAAACAAGAAAGGTCATACATCTCTGCCTTTTTAGGATTATTGAATTCAAATCTGTTCTTTAAACTTTGCTCGAAGAATAGAGCCGGGATTTTGGTGGTGTAGAAAGAGGGACGGAATAAGAGAGGGTTGTCCTATCGGCGGTAAATTGTGGTCGTCTCGAGGATCAGCGGCCCTTTTTATTCCACACGAGCGTGAGGGAGAAGTGGAACAAGCTCCTACATGAGGGAGGGAGAGGTGGAGAGAGAGAGAAAGAGTCTAAAGGGACCCCTTTTATATGTCAAGGGTGGATATTACATTTAAGCCCTTCTTATAAAGAGGGTCATGAGGGATACTCTGGTCTTGTTTCTGCTCAATTCGGTCTTTCTAGAGTTATTTTTCGTTGTTGGATTCGATGGCTTCAGGCGGTCGGGTGGCAAATAAATATCAAAGTTTAGGTGTCAACAGTTATTGAAGGATAAAAAATTGGGTGTTATGCATGTAAAAACCTTTGGTTGGCCCGAATAGCGGCCAACCAGAGCAGTGATGCCCATTAGAATGCGTGTGTACAAATATGTGTAATTACTTCAATTTCAAACTCTATGGACGGCACCAAATACTTGATTCGTCCCGCAATTACGCAGATATTTAATTCCATGGCAAAAAACTTGACCCAGTTTAATTATGTCAGCTAGTATGCAAAACAAATATGTTGTAGAGTTTAGAATTTAATTTATAGATCACACAACGGGGATATTACGCAAGTACATGTATCGTTTCAAGTAGTATAGAGTTTTCTCTTAAGACCAGAGTATCGATCCCACGGAGAAGCGATGTAAGAATCCCTTAGGCTAATTTTAGTCTACTACTATCAGACTTAAGTTTGGAATGACAATTAAGAGAGTTTTTCTAAAAAGGACTCCTAAATACAAACCTAAATCTAAAGATAAGCTTATCTAGAGAGATTGGTTTAGAGAACTTTGAGATTTTACAAACTACCCTTCACATGCGACGACCTAGATAATGTGTAAGAATGAAACGTTTAGAATTTAATGTGACTAGAGAAAAATAGGAGCATACTTATTCTTTATCCTCTCCCGAGTGTATAAAAAAAATTTGCTAATCTAAAGTTTGTTTCTTAAATCCTTGATTATGTTGGATAGATTCTTGTCTCTAACCTCCAGATTACCCATTGTGTTCTCTTTATATGATTAACATCTAGTCTTAAGTCCGAAACACTAGACCAAATTGGTTAAGAATTTACGTTGTCACCCTAGAAACACTAATTCTACACCCATCAAAACTTATCTCCCTATTTATTTGCACTCATCTTAGAACTTGGTTCACCTCCATCCTAAGGTTAGTGTGATATTCACAAGTTGAGTGAAATCATAGCTCTCCCGGATCATTATATTTCGCAATGGATTTTAACGTTACAAATGACCAATTTGTAAAATAAATTAAGAACTTGTGAAAATACCATCACATTAACAAAATAAGAGAATTTATAAGCAAATCTAAATTCCTAAACATGCATCCATTTTATTACAAAAGAAAAATAAAATGAAAATGATAACATAAGCAGAAAAATAACTAATAAAATTACGTAATAAATTATGTGTCAACTAAGACATGTCTACCTATCCTCTTTCCGAGTGTATAGGTACGCTTAGTATTTAATTAGTTTTACACAACTAGTTGTCACCTAGAAGCTCCTAATATAAACAAATCATGAATTATATTTCCATAAAAGTTACATTGCCGTCTAAACTACTTCACTATAGCCAACCGGACAATGTGAGTGAACTCAAGTTGCAAGATCACCACTCTCCCGAGTCTTAATTTCACTTACAACACATAATATATTGTCACTTAAGTTATGTCAATAAAGCAAAAAAGATATTATTCATCACATATAAATAAAAATTATTCTATCTTAAAACAAATTTTCTCGCTCTTGCCACTACTTCATATCAAAAGAAAATATTATATAAAACTAATCACGAAGTATGGATAAAAAAAAACTTCATCAAATAAAATCAAATCAACTAGAAAGTGTTTACAACAATTATAAAACAATGAAGAACACAATACTTAGTTTTTCATTCTAAAAAAAGATCAAAATCTTTTCAACAAAATATCTCGCTGATCCATGCAATGCTCATACAATTCCTTGCACATATCTCTCAAAATTCATCACCAACCTTTCTAGAAAATGTTGAAATATATATCTCCTTGCATACACACACACATACACAAACACACGCCTCTTTGAAGAGGCACGCTGAACTCTCACTCAAAGCCTCCAAACTTCTTTATATCCCCACTAAAAAAGACGAAAGCCCCCTTTTTAAAGAAAAACCAAGCACCTCNAAACAATGAAGAACACAATACTTAGTTTTTCATTCTAAAAAAAGATCAAAATCTTTTCAACAAAATATCTCGTTGATCCATGCAATGCTCATACAATTCCTTGCACATATCTCTCAAAATCCATCACCAATCTTTCTAGAAAATGTTGAAATATATATCTCCTTGCATACACACACACATACACAAACACACGCCTCTTTGAAGAGGCACGCTGAACTCTCACTCCAAGCCTCCAAACTTCTTTATATCCCCACTAAAAAAGACGAAAGCCCCATTTTTAAAGAAAAACCAAGCACCTTCTCATTCCAAAAGACACGTCTATGCACTCCAAGAGACACGTCTTTTTACTCCAAGAGATGCACTTCTTCACTCCAAAAGTCTTTCTATGTGTCGAGGTTCATTTAATAACTTCGTGCGGCGTGCATAGCTGCCCGGAACCTTCTAGAATAGCCTGGAACCGTTCAAACCAACCCAAATCGACTTTGAGCCGTTACTGGCACCTAGGCGCCAGAATATGGTGTCATGGCGCCACCCTGCTGGCTACACCCCCATTTCGCACTGTTTTGCCCCGTTTCAACTCTAATCCACTCCAAATCTCTTACTTGTATGATAAACATGAAAGTAACATTTCTTTAAAGTGTAATTTCATTCAAAAATATATGATAAATGTAAAGGAGATTAAGAATAGAAAGACATATCAAATGGCGTCATATCAGAATTTTCTTCCTTGCTCAATTTGACTCTAAATTACACTATTGTTGCTTCATTTTCTCCAAAACTTCATTTTTTGTTCTTGGAACCAAAAACACGCAAAATATCTTCATTTAAAGTGCAATATCATTAAAAGAATGGTAAAATATATATAAAAAAGTAGCACATTTTTAGGCGGCTGGACAGTAAGCGGTCGTCCGATGACTGAGGTGACAAGATTTGGGTGTTACCTAAACAAATTTTTTGTTTTTTAAGAGTTGGAAGACAACGGCGGTTGGCCAAAGTGGCGAGGCGACCGACCATATATATACATTTCTGTTGGTTTGCAGCTTCGGCGTAAGTCCCATTTGTCTCGGATTCAAATCCATCTGGGTCAAATTAGCACATATATGGTGGACAAACACAGGTTTTTGCTCAACTTTTTAATATATATATATATATATAGTCCTAACCTAGCACACTATTTATCGAATAGTGTCTTGGTCACAACATCTAAGTGCATGTGCAGTGCAAGGGGTTACCGTATGACTTTGACGGGGTAACCGACACTTGCCCCCTCCTAAAGATCCATGTGGTCTAACATATGCCACCCAAAAGGATTTTTAAAGTCACATATGACCT
Source organism: Phalaenopsis hybrid cultivar (assembly GCA_002079205.1). Lineage (NCBI taxonomy): Eukaryota > Viridiplantae > Streptophyta > Magnoliopsida > Asparagales > Orchidaceae > Phalaenopsis > Phalaenopsis hybrid cultivar. Next base: position 12,625 of record JXCR01124205.1, on the reverse strand, counting down.
ATTTTTGTTAATTACATAATTTTTAAAATAGAGCATATATCATAAGTAGAGAGAATATAATAGTTNTTTTTGTTAATTACATAATTTTTAAAATAGAGCATATATCATAAGTAGAGAGAATATAATAGTTTTTTTTTTAATTACGACCATTAAATGTGGGTTTGTAACTTGCAACGTGAGATATGCTAGAACTCTTGGAATCTTAGCACAGTCATACGTATGTTGACCCTGATGCAATAACTCGTATTTCTCACCAGGATTTACTCGGTAAGCATTACTCGTTAAAACATCATGATCAACAATGGGCTCTCTCACCTAATGTCCAATTTGCTATCAAACATAGGCCATACACATTCAATCATGCAAGATGCAAATGACAAACTTGTGACAAATGTAATTTGAAGCAATCATGTGGGCACACAATCTGCACTCAATGGGTTCAATGGTAGAGCAGACCCGAATTTAGCACACAACGTGAGATGCTTACAGCATTCAAGTGTGATGTTAAAGGAAATGAGGTGGTGCATTATCCGTTTAAGAGACTTACACACCGACGAACTAGCATTGCTAGCTACCACTCACTGAAGACACACAAGTATCAAGCCACGCACATAAATATTTGATTGAGGATTCCATGATTTTTTTCTAAAAAATATTTTTTTTTTGTCGGACCTCGTACAACCATCAACTCGCAACCTCTTTCTAGCATCTTATTGGAAGAAGACATTAGTGAAATATGCCAATAGAAGAAGGCATCAAAGTCAAGACTGAAGGAACTTCAAAAAATTCATTGACAGCTCAAATTTCTTGGCCTACGTTTCCAGATGGGAGGATAAACTGAGCTAGCTCGAGATAGGGTCGTCGGAGAAGAAAGCAGTGTCATGTTGTTCAAGAAGATCGTCAGAGAAGGAGATGTCGGGGGTGGAGGCATTAACGAAAATGTTGATTTCATAATATTAAACTTTAAGGTGTGAGATACTTAATAATAGTTTGGTGTCATATGTATAAAAACATCTACATTCTTAGGAGATTAACATATCAACCTAAACTTTAACTTTAACCTACATATCACCTAATTTATGCCAAAATTATAGGACTTGGGTGGGAGACATGTAAAAAAGAAATGTCTAAATTTAAAGTAAATCTATATATGATTTAAATGCAGCACCAATCGTAGGTGATTCATTTAAAATAATAAATAAATAAACTTCAAACTTAATTGAGGCCTAAAATAAAGCTCAGGTAATGATGCATAT
>JXCR01124199.1:11623-24118 GCA_002079205.1 Phalaenopsis hybrid cultivar | reverse complement strand
AATTTTTTGAGTTATATTTTGATTTTTAAAAATCATTTAAGTTTCAAATTTGATGGTCACTTTTAAAAATCAATTAAAAATATTAAATGATCTCCAAATCCTTTGAAATTCTTATGGTGGGTTCTCTGACTCATGAGCCACAGTGGAGAACAAAAATCAAGTGATTTTAATCTCTGTGTGCTTCAAATTAAATGTTTTAAGAAAATTAGGGTTTGCTCAAAACAGTGATGTTTTGATTCTTAAAAATCATGAAATTATTTCCTAAGACTACTCTGGCCATAGGGAGCTTACATGAATTTTTGTAGAATTTTCTAAGCCACATAAAATTTTCTATAATTATTTGAATAGAAAATGCATAAAAACATAGAAAATTAAGATCTCCAATGTCTTTGGAAAAATGCTCAAATTGTGCACCTAGAGAGAGGCTACAATATATAAAAATCTGGGCTCAAGGTGATAATCCAATATGAATGGAGAATTGAAAAACCCCTAACCCTAATTCATTTTTTAAAAATAATTTATGCATCAAATTAATGTGAAAATAATTCCATATGATTCTCCTCTGTTCACTGAGCAAGAGGGTATTTTTATTTTATTTTTATGAATTTTCTATGCAAAGATTTGGATTTTTAAAGTTCAGGGGCTATTTTCTGAATTTATTAAATATCCCTATTTATTTATTCAAACCACAGGCTGACTGGATCATCGGATCCGTCGAACAGCTAGGCGGCGCGTTTCTATTCGACGCCGCATTCTGAGTCAGCTGCCACGCGGCCCGCCTTATCGTTCCAGAGGATCATCCGGCTTGATCTTCGCCATCCATTCAATACACGCGAGAATGGACGACATCCGTTCATTGTCCCCGATGGCCTTAACAGAGAGTCGTCCAACTTAAAACCTTAATATCTCTCTCGTTTCTTCNATGAGGAACAACTTTCATGAAGGGTGAAAGTCATTTTGAGGTCAATTGGTTAAACAATTTGGTGGATTTTTAATTTTTGTCCCATTTTAAGCATGTTAGGCTAANNNNACACCTTTGTTGGGTCCCAAAGAGCTTAGGGATGAAGCCTCTGGCTTTGGTGTAAGNTTATTTAGTTTTTAAAGATTGAAGTGTCACTTGAGGAAAGGTAACATTTTAAGTTTGGGGGATTTTGATACACCTAAAATATATAGTGCTCTTAGACACATTTTTATACCATTTTTTTAGATATTGCATTTTAATGGAAGGTATTTGTGTGTTTTTCTTTCAGGTACAAGTAAGAAAGGTGAAAAATGCTAAAAGGAGTGAAAAAGGATCAAATTTGGAGCAAAAATGTGAAATTTGTGCAAAAGTGTTTTGATGACTAAGGGCTAGATCCGACGCTTAAGCGTCGGGTAAACAGAGAAGGCCCCGTTAAAGTGTAGGCCCTGCGCTTAAGCGCCAGAGGTAGTTATTGGGTGGTTTTCTTCATTTGGCCAAATTTTAAAGATACATTTAAGGCACCTATTGGCTAAAGAGGGTGGTTATGACTTCTAGGAACGAAAATATTATTAAAAGACTTGCAAAAGGAGGCATCCCTTGGAGAATAAATGAAATTTGGACACATTTTGAAGAATTTTCAAGGCACCTTTTGAAGATTTATAAATGAAGAAAGTTGAAACATTTGAGATGGGTGTTTGAAGAGGGAGAGAGTGTTGAGTCTTGAGAAGATCGTGGAGAATCTTGTGGAGAGATTCAAGCCCCAAACAAAATTTACTTTATCCTTTTTATATTTAGTTTTATTTTGGGAGTTTAGAGTGTTGTAAAAAGGAAGAGATTCAAGGAAACTTCAAGAGTTTTGTGGAGGATTTGAGATAAGTTTTTATCTTCTTTTTTGAAATACTTCTGGTTTTAATTGAGATTTCTTGTTGGTTTAACAATGATTTATACTTTTAAACTAAAGTGTGGTTTTGTTTTCTCCATGGATTTTGAATAGTTTTCTTTATCTTTCTCCTTATAATGATAAGCAATTAAAGTGTTGGAGTAGAGATTATTGATCTTTAATGTTGGAAGAAGTTGTGATGATTTAAATCCATGCACTTCATTTGCTTCTTGATTTGGCCTATCCAGATGTTAAAATTTGTTGTGAGAACATGTAAGAACCAGACTGGTATTGTCTTAGTAAAATTGGAAAGAATCACATGAGGTTGTATGAATGAGAATGTAGTTCATATGATTGAGTGCAAATAGGTAGAAAGAATCACATGAGGTTGTATGAATGAGAATGTAATTCATATGATTTAGTGCAAATAAATTTGGAAATAAAAAGAATCACATGATTTGTATGAATGAGAATGTAATTCATATGATTTAGTGCAAATAAATAAGGAAATAATCTTTGAAGGTTGTAGAGTTAGAGGACTTTAAAGTGACAAGTTAAAGCCCCCAACTTAGTTTGTTGTTTTAGGTTTTAATATAAGATGTTAGCTTTAAGGTGGAAGTAATTAAGGGAACTCTAGAGTGAAAGCTGGTATCTTCTCTGTCTAGCTGGTCTTCAGAACTATTTAAACTTTAAATTAGCCAATGTTCTTTATAGCATCTCTAGTAGAAGTAAAGAATATAATTGTTTCGATTTGGCACAACACAATTTTCATACTTCCACCAAAAAATTCCTATACTTATTATTAATTCATGATAAGGAGAAAGGTATTTTAATATCAAGTGTTTTCTTTACATAAACTCAAGTTATCTTTAGAAGTTTTTACTGTTTTGTCAAAATATTGAAAATAATAAAAAGATTTGAATTTTAATTCCTGTCAAATTTTTAAGAATAGAAAGTTTGATGTTCAATAGTGCATATTGCAGAATTTCCCTGTGGGTTCGATATTCAGGTTTGAATCAAAAAGTCTTATATTAGTTGATAACGATACGTATACTTGCGTAGTATCCCAATATATAAATTAAAGAGTTAAATTCTTATTTTTCTCAGGATTAAGTTTTTTGTTTTGTTGCAAAGTAAGAAAATATAAGTGAAAATTATAATTAAAGTCATTGTTATATTGTTTCATATAAGTAGTTTCAGGATCAGTCCCTTAACTTCTTCTTCATTTATTGCAGCAGCATCTTCCTCCCTGTTGATATAGCTCTTCCCACCTCTTGAAGGGTTAAGATGTGGATACAGTCTATGAAAGTGATCCAAGTTGTGCCCAAACATACTACAATGTGTGCAGTAGTAAGGATGTTGTTCCATAATTATTTGTTGTCAATAGCCATCATGTGTTGTCCCAAGCCACACTTCATCAATTGGTTGGAAGGTAATATCCCTCTCTATTAGTATTCTGGCCACTGATGGTCTAGAAAGGTTGAATGTAGAGATGTCAAGTTTCATGGTTCTATCAAGGAGAGCCCCTATAGAGAATAAACCTTATGGTTAAAGAAGTGCAGTTTCAAGTTAAACCAAATCGGGATTATTGGTAATTCCTTCTTTGGGTCAAATGCAAGGTTCCATTTCAAAAAGTTCATGGATATGTCTTCAATCTGTATAAATTTCCTTGAGAACACCTTAGCATAATCCTCTTCATTTATTAAATGGATCATGATATGTCTACCATTAAAGAGTCCTATCTTTCAGTTACCAACCAGCTTCAAATCAACAAAAGTTTTCCTTATTGAGTCCATCTTAGGGTGTGCCATTAAAAATTTTCCAACATGTGTAAATTTGTAGCTCTCAGTAAGGTCTGCCATTTCTTGTTCTGAAAAAATAATGGCTTGTTTCTTAGTTTTCCTACTTCCTTTTAAAATAAGGTAACACTCCAGCTTTCCTTCTACAGCATCATAATAGGCTTGTAGAAACGCCAGTTTATCCCCAAGAGAAGAGCCACTTGGTTCTAGACCTGTTACATCCACATATGATTGTTTTCCCACAAAGTGTGGATCAGCATTAAGCAGTTTGGCAGCCATCTATGAAAGCTTAGAGCCAATTGAAAGACAAAAATAAACAGCCCTGCTTAATAGGCTAAACTCAATGGAACAGTACCCCAAAAAAATCAAAAAGTAAGAAACCCAGGAAGAGGTAAAACACAGAAGTGAGACAAGAAGAGGGGAAAAAGTAAGAAGCACTCTCACTAGAAGGTCCAACCAGACACCCTTAGCCTCTCCTACCAGCTAGCTGAGACTTTAATGTATATTTCAAGATCTTTCTAATCCTTACTTTTTCTTTTCTTCTTATGTGAGGATTATTATATTTGCATAGCCTTTAATGATTTTGAATTCACTGTCCTCTTTCTAAAATTAAAAACCCATCACATTTCTTCACTTAATAATGCGTAATAGTTTAAAATGATATTCATAGAGGCTCCAATTGTTTTTGAAGTGTATATCTAGGATTTCTTAGCATTTCAGAAGTACAATTTCTCTACTTTGAATAATAAAAAACACAATTCAAACTTTCATACCTTACAGGTTAACATTTTGAACTACTCCTTGCTACTGAAAATTTCACTTAAGATTTCTTTAACATTATAGAATAAAAAATAGTCTTCTAATGTTAGCACCACATATCACAGGCTATGTTCAAATGATTCTAAAATATATAGTTTATTGAGGACAAATAAAATTTAGTTGTAAAAATTTTTTTCTTCCTTCCTCCAAACGTAAACTTTTAATTAATTAAAAGAAGTATAGTTCATAATAACCATGGAGAAAGGGGAAAATTATAAGATTTCTAAGTAGGAGAACATTACAAATACAATTAATAAAAACNTCCTCCAAACGTAAACTTTTAATTAATTAAAAGAAGTATAGTTCATAATAACCATGGAGAAAGGGGAAAATTCTAAGATTTCTAAGTAGGAGAACATTACAAATACAATTAATAAAAAAAAAGTGCTGAGTAGTAAAAAATCTAAATCACAACATGTATAACATGAAAATTTGCAATGAAAAATACTACTCCGACACATAAACAAACTAAATTAACAAGAGTAAATGTAGGAGTACAAATAAAATTACATCAAGCGATCCATATAAAGCATACATCAAAAGTTCATAATGACAAAGATCTGAAAAACATAACTACTACAAAATAGTACATAAATCTAATCCTTCTATTCATCATTATCATCAAAATCAAAGCGTATATCTTCATCCATAGATTTTCGGCTCTCATAAGGAGTAAATCAAGGGCATGTAGGAAACTCAACTGACTGATCTCCCTTCATAAATTTCACTAATTCCTTGTCATATTCTACCTCATAATCAGTCTTCCTCTTAGCATAATATGTCATATGATCAAATTTCTCTTCCATATCTTGCATAAAAAATTGCATCATAAGCATATAATTTTGGTGCTCCAAGTATCTCTCACTCAACACTTCCCATAAACTAGATGACGGCTCAGTAACAGTGGAAGTATAAAGTTTATAAGTAGAAGGCCTAGAAGTAGAAGGTGCACCAGGAGCTCTACCTCTAGGTTGTCCATAAACAATTGCATTAGCTTTCCCAATAGGCTTAAGTGGCTTTAACTGCTTAGCCCAAGGATCAAATTTTACTTCAGGACTTTGCAAATGGTAAAAATCAAAGAAGGAAGCCTAACCCTGAAATAGTACTAGCTCTGGAATAAGAACAAATGCCTCAAAGATAAAAGGGCCAACATCAACAGGTTTAATTTCTTGAATACAATAGTTTAAAATGGATCTTTCTTTTGTCACTTCTCTTAAATGATTTTAAGGATGGAGGCGACCTGAAATAAAATAATGGGAGACCTTTGAGGTGGCATTAAGCATGGAAGAAGTAAAATTTGCCTTATGATCATTTTGAATCTTCTTGGCTCCACGTCCATCAGTCAAATACGCAATGATCTGGTCCAACTCTACTTCAGATGGTGTATAATCAGACTAGAAGCTATCAATAGTAGGTGGCAAACCATATACCACATTAATCCGCTTAGAAGTAAACTCAACTCCTTTTTCTTGAACAAATATCTTATCATCATATGCTACAGGTAAGTTGGCATAAAATTTTTGTACTACAACAATGAAGGCTACAGTAGTGAAATAAGAAAAGCTCTCCCATTGATGAGCCACAATCACATTCTCGAAGGCACCACTGGGTCTGTAAGAACTTTGTTTTGTAATAAACTTCCTTGATAACGCAAATTTGTTGTAGCAAATTTGTGCTTTAAAATTTATGAATTTTGCATTCTCGCAAGTTTATTTTCCCTTTTCCCCCTTCATCTTAAGAGCCATCTAAAAAAAATTGAATAAAAGTTTCAAACAATTTTAAAATTAAGATAAATGGCTTCCTACAAGCTTTTTCAAGCAAACAAAGCTTAGAACCATGGATTTTTCACCACCCAATCAACAATTTTTGCTAATTTCAAACTCCACTCAATGTATGAAAAATCCATGGTGAAGTCACTAAATAACTATGCTAAAATGTAGATCTAACCTCAAGAAGATGAAATCCATTGGTGTTGATCTAAGAAACTTGAAGATTGGAGCTTTAAGAAGAACCCTAGGGCTAGTTTTTTTGTGAAAAAGAAGGAGAAGAAGAATATTAGGCATCAAAAATTGTGTGGGTTCAATTTAAAAGGAAAAAAATATGGAATTTTGTTTGATTCAGTTGGACCAAAGCGCCTGAGTGCCATATTGTGCTAAAGTCTGGTGTTTAGGCGCCAATTCTGGTGCCTAGGTGCCAGACGAGAAATTTTTCATATTTTTGTTTCTAAGTGTAACACATCAAATCTGAGGTCTTTAAACCAAAATTTCTCATTAAATTAATATCAAACCTCATGTTTATGATCTCCCCAAAATCTCGTAACATCTAATTGGTCAATTATATATTTTAATATGAGATTAATTACACCCATCTAACACATGATTTTTACAAACATAACTTCATTAATTACCATCGAATGACAGAACAATAGACACAATAAGCACGGAATAATACATACGACACAAGCAAACCAATACACAATCAACTACTAAATAAGGTAGCACACAACACAACTACTACTAAAGTAAACAAACATGACAAATCAAACACACTTAATTCTTTCTAAACATCAATGGTTGTTAACTAAATTTTCATCATCCCATTCACATGTTAAAGAGTTATGATCAAAGATGTGAAAGAAAGGGGCGTGAGGGAAATCCATAGCCATCTTCTCATTTATTTATTTATTGTTACAATTCATTGATACCTGAGAATCCTGATAACACGCCATGTGATTGAATTGAAGCTACATTTGCCACTCCAAATGCTCGTATTGATGATACATCTCATGTAGTTTGTTTTGTAGTAATTAAAGCTCCTCTTCAATTCTTCCTAATTTGCTAGCATTCTCTCTAAACTCAATGCTAGGAACCCATTGAAATAGGTTTGAGCATCTTTGTGCACAAACTTATCTCCATTTCCCATTCCATTATTTGTACTCTCCATAGAAGCAAGAACTTAAACTCCCTCTAAATTCCTTATCTCAGGCCAAATTTTTGAAGTTCTGGTTATTGAGGATGAAGATAGGACAATTTAAAAAGAAAGAATTGGAGCAACTGTGGTGCCTAAGCGCTGGATTCTAGCACCTAGGCACCAGTTTCACTTGGCTTTGGTGCTTAGGTGCCAAAAATGTTACTGCCTTAATGAAAACTGTTTCACCTATTGTCAAATACTTCAAGTTCCAATCATGTTTAAATTCTTAAATAGTGTTTTAAAATGCTACTTTAGCAATATAACATCACGATACTTCAAACATAACAAACATAAATCAAACCACACAAATAGTTTATGGGTTGCCTCCTCCAAAGCGCTTGGTTTAATGTTGTCAGCCCAACGTATCTAGATATTTTACTCGAACTGACCCAACATCAAAGTTTATTTATAAAAGGGCTTGCTTTCACTAATATAAGGTTTCAACCAATGTCCATTTACTTTAATTATATGTTTTATTTTTGGATCTTTAATATCCACATCCTTATAAAGATAAACTTTTATCACAATAAATGGCTCCATCCACCTGGACTTAAATTTTCAGTGAAATAATTTTAATCAATTATTTTATAATAAAACCTCTTCTCCAAACTCAAAAAACTTTCTCAGAATCTTCTGATCATGCCAAATTATTATCTTCTCTTTATAAATTCTATCATTTTCATAAGATTCATTCCTTATTTCTTCGAGCTTATTTATGTACAGTAATCATTTTAGTTATAATTAAATTCTTTTATAGCGCAGTAATCTTTATCTTCTAACTTAACTGATAAGTGACAAGCTTTTCCAAATATGAGCCTATATAGTTACATTCTTATAAGAGTTTAATAAGAAGACCTATAAGCCCATGGTACAGAATCAAGTCTATCAGACCAATCAGTTCTATTAGGATTTATAGTATTTTCCAAAATTCTTTTAACTTCTTGATTCAATGTTTTTGTTAAACCACTTGTCTAAGAGTGATAAGTTTTGGCAATTTGATATTTAATTCCATTTTTTCTAAGTAATGTGTCAATTTTATAATTCTTAAAGTTACTTTCTCCATCAATGTGATTAGTCTTGGCATTCCAAATCTGGTAAAAATATTTTTGTTTAAAATTTTGACACACTCAGAGCATCACAATGAGGCAAAGTTACAGGTTTAATCCATTTAGACACATAATCCATAGCTAATAAGATATAAATTCTTCCTGAAGATGGTATAAATGGTTCCATAAAATCTAAACCCCAAACATCAAAAATTTCAACTTCTAAAGTAAAATTTTGGATCATTTCATCTCTTTTAGAAATATTTCCTAATCTCTAACATCGATCACAATCTTTCACATATGTATTAACATACTTAAATAATGTAGGCCAATAAAATCCAAAGTGTAAAATTTTAAATGCAGTCTTATCCACTCCAAAGTGTCCCCAAATTTCAGATTTTTTACATTTATGTATAATTTCTAGTGTTTAATTAATTGGTATACATCTTTAAATGACCGAGTCTCGACATTTTTTTATAAATAACGGTCATCCCAAAAGTAAAATCTTACATCTTAAATAAATTTCTTCTTCTTGTGGTTTGTTAGTTCGTATGGTAAAATGTTACTAACTAAGTAGTTAACTATATCTAGATTGCATGGTATATGCCACTCAACAACAGCATAAATTTGTTCATTAAGAAAATTTTCATTTATGACATCTTCAATGTTCATTTTAATATTTTGTTCATGTCTTGATAGATGATCAACTATTTGATTATCGGCGCATTTCCTATCCATTATTTGAAAATCAAACTCTTGCAAAAGTAGGATCCACTTGATTAATCTTGGTTTTAGAGCTTTTTTTGACATAAGATATTTAATAGTGGAATAATCAGCATGCAGAATGCATTTAGCTTCAATTAAATATGGTCTAAATTTTTCAAAAGCATATATTATTGTCAATAGCTCTTTTTCAGTTGTTGTGTAATTAATTTGAGTTTCATTAAGGGTTTTGTTGCTATAATATATGACTTTAAATATCTTATCATATTTTTGTTCTAAAACATCCCTAATAGCGTAGTCAATTGCATCACACATTAGTTCAAATGATTTTTTCCAGTCAAGTAGAACAATGATCTGTGTAGTAACTAATTTTTCCTTTAATAATTTGATGCGTTTAGGCATTTGTTATGAAAATTAAAATTCATTTATTTTCTAAAATATGGCATAGAGGCTTAGGAATTTTTGAAAATTCTTTAATATATCTCCTACAAAAACTAGAATGTTCTAAAAAAACTCCTTACCAATTTTTCTGATGTGGGAGGTTGTAACAATGACTTGAATTTTTGTTGGATCAACTTCCATCTCATTTTTAGAAATCTTACGTCTTAGTACACTTCCTCCTGTGACCATAAATTGATATTTTTCCCAATTGAGAACTAAATTCGTTTCTTCATTGTGTTTTAAAACTTTTGCTAAATGATCTAGACATGAATCAAAAGTGGTTCCAAAAATTGAGAAATCATCCAAAAAAACTTCAATTTCTTTCTTAGTTAAATAAGTAAAAATATACATCATACACCTTTGGAAAGTTGCAAGAGCATTACATAAACCAAATGACATTCTTCTGGATGAAAAAAGTCTCATAAGGACTTGTAAATGTCAACTTTTCCTGATCTTTTGGAGAAATAGGTATTTGGTGATAGCCAGAATATCCATCCAAAAAGGAAAAATAGCAATGCCCAGCTAGTCTATCAGACATTTGGTCCAAGAAAGGTAAAGGAAAGTGATCTTTTCTAGTGGCAAGTTTTAATTTCTATAATCAATACAAATTCACCAACTGGTTACTTTTCTTGTTGGAATTATTTCATTCCTTTCATTAACAACTACTGTCACTCCTCCTTTCTTAAGAACTCAGTGAATAAGACTAACCCATACACTATCAGAAATAGGATAAATAGTTCCTGCATATAACCATTTTAAAATCTTCTTCTTTACCACTTCTTTCATTATTGGATTTAAATTTCTTTGAGGATCTGCCAAAGGTTGACGGTTATCTTCCATTAAAATTCTATGCAAATAGATTGAAGGATTGATTCCCTTAATATTAGCTAATGTTCATCCAAAAGCTTTTTTATAATTTCATAATGTCTCCAATAATTTTTCTTCGTGATCTTTGTTAAATCTGAGGATATTATAATAGGTAAAGTTGATGAACTTCCTCAAAATGTGTACTTTAAATGTGTAGGAAGCAGTTTCATCTAAAGTTCAGGAGGTTTTTTAATTGAAGGGATTCTAGATTTACTATTTTTAGTAGTATCCCAAATCTTAAATTTTTCCTTAACGTAATTAGTATCCTCGGAATTTGTCTCTAATGATTTATTTTTTTCAAAATCACCTTCAGTTTCACTTTCCAATTCTATCAGATTTGGTATAACTTCATCTTTGTGCTTGGATATGACTTCACATCTTTCTTGTTTTTGCTTAGTAATCATATAAACAATAATATCCATCTTATAACATTTACCATATTTTTTCTTTAGTAGGTTACTTCATTAAATTCAGAACTTTAAATGTTACTTCTTGGTCATTAACTCTTTTTGTTAATTATCCTTTCTGTACATCAATCATAACATGCCCAATTGCAAGGAAAAGTCTCCCCAATATAATAGGAATTTTTTTATCTTTTTCCATGTCTAGCACAATGAAGTCCACAAGAAATATAAATTTATCCACCTTAATAAGTACATCTTCTATAACTCCTTTAGGATAAGTGATAGATCGACCAACTAACTGAAGGGTTATAGTAGTGGGAGAAATCTCTCTTAAGTTTAACCTTCTAAATATAGATAAAGGAATGATATTAATGATATCCCCTAAATCATATAAGGCTTTTCTGTAAAACTTTTCTCCAATCGCATAAGGTATAGTAAAACTACCATGGTCTTTAAGCTTTTGAGGAAGCTTCTTTTGACTTATTACACTAAATTCTTCACTAAGTGCAACAGTTTTATAAGCTTAAGACTTCATCTTTTTATATAATATTTCTTTCATAAATTTGGCATAACTCGTCATTTGTTCCAAAGCTTCTTCAAATAAAATATTGATTGTAAGCTTTTTAAATATCTCAAAAAACTTGGAAAATTGTTGATCATGCTTTTGTAGTCTAAGTCTTTAAGGAACAAGAGGTGGGGATTTTTCTGAATCAAATTTAGTTGGAGAGACAAGATGTTCTTTATCCTTAGAAATATTTTCTTTATGCTTTTATGTTTCTTCAGTTTCTCTCTCAACTTCAAACTCTTTTTTAGTTCCAAAATTAATATTCTTTCCACCGCTAAGTTGAACTACTTTAACTTGTTCTTGTTCTTTATTTTTGTCTTTCAGATTTATCTCAACATTGCTAGGAATGTTCCCTATGGTCTATTGCTAAGTGCATTAACAATTCATTACAGTTGATTCTAAATATTTCTTATAGCAGTACCTTGACTTTCAATTGATTACCCATTTGTAAAATTGCTTCTTCTATAGATAACTTCTTTTTATTAAATGGTTAGTTATTGATGCCAGGAAAATAAGAAGGTCGATAGTTAGAACTACCTTGGTTTTTCCAGTTTATTGTTGGGTTCGCTTGAGTGTTCACCCAGTGCTAATTTCCACCACCAGAATTATTATTATTCTGGTTAAAGTTGGGGAGGTTTTCCAACCTGGGTTATATAAGTTTGAATATGATTTATTGGGTTTATTAGTAACTGCATGTAAGGTTTCTAATGATTGAGAATCATTAAATTTTCTTGATAAATTCTCCTCACTCACTTGAGGTGATTGAGAAAAGTTCATTGCAAAATTATCTAACTTCCTAGATATCACTGCAAATTGATATGCCAAGATGGATATATCATAATTATCATGAAAACTATCTACTCTGTTAGAATTTTCTCTTTCCGAGGGCCATTGAAATTTATTTTTAGTCATCTCTTCAATTAAGGCATACGCTTCATTAAATGGTTTTAACATTAAAGTTCCTCCAACAGCAACATCAATTATAGATCTAAGAGATCTTATTAACTCATAATAAAATAA
>JXCR01124199.1:0-11590 GCA_002079205.1 Phalaenopsis hybrid cultivar | reverse complement strand
CCCCCACCAAGTTCTAAAAGATCCAACTGCTAAAAAATTTAACCACATCTTATCTTTATCCCTTAAGGAAAAATGAAAAAGTTTAAGTTTAATAGCGTCATTTGATACACCATCATATTTGAAAGTAGCACATAGTTCTAGAAAACTTGCAAGATGTAAATTTGGATCCTCAAATGATGTTCCCCTAAACTAATTTTTTTTTGCACCATTCGCATTATCGTAGGTTTAAGTTCAATTGAGTTAGCCACTACAGTAGAAGTTTGAATACTTAAATCAATTTCAAAGGTCTTTGAAAATTTACATGTTCAATTTCAGTAGTTAAAATCTCAATTTTATTTTGTGATGTGTTTGTCATTTCTTCAGAATTGTGTAGTTTTTTTTGCTTTCAAATTTTTCTTATAGTTCATTCTAATTCAGAATTGTAGGGTACTAAACCTTCAGATCCTTAACTTTGCATGCAAGAAGGGTAAATTTAGAAAATAAAATACTTAAAACATCTAAATAAATTTTTTTAAATTTTTTTTTTGGGTTTTTTCTTGCAAAATTTTTTGTGTTTTTGTAATTTTCAAAAATTGAAATAATTTATATCTAACTTTTAATAATTCTAGAGTTCAAATAAAGTTTCTAAGTAAAAAGGTTCGGAAAAGAAATTTCCTTTTTAATTCATTATAATTCTTTCTAAGTTCTTTAATTTCCTTTTAACTCCTTTTAATTCCATTTTAATTCCTTTTAATTCCCCGACAACAGTGCCAAAAACGTAACCTTACCTGCAATTATGTAGATATTTATGTTTCGAATATGACTAAAATCTTGACCCAATTTATATTTGGCGGTTAGTGAGAACAATATAATATGATAAAATTTGGATTAATAGTTTTCTCACTATTGGTACTACGCAAGTATATGTGTCATTTCAAGTAATATTGAGTTTTCTTTAAAAACCCTAGAATCTATCCCACAAGGAAATGAAAGGAATGAAGTAAAATTTAGAAACTCAACTTTGAAAAACCTTTACTTAATACTGCAAAAAATATTTAAAGTTTTTTATGCAATGAAATAAAGTTTACTAATTCCTACAAATGCAAGTTAAAAGTAAATTTAGAGTTTTAGAAAATTCAAGATATATATATAGCTAGGGATTTTAGTTTGTCACCCTAAAATCTCTAATTTTGCCCCCATCAAAGTATATTTCTCTATTTATTTGTACTTATCTCCATGGACTAAATTCTCATCTATGAAATTGAATGTGACTCTTACCTTGTTGTAGAAAGCATAGTCCTTTTGGATCTTATATTTCTCAACAAATTTTACCATTTCAGTTGGCCAGATCGAAAAGCAAATGAAGATCAGGGTTTGAATCATAACAATTTATTGAGATTTAAAATCTTCTATAACAAAATTAACTCTTAACAAAATCATATCTCATTGTATGGAGAAGGATAAAAAAGACTACTCAGAATTCATGAGAAGGATACGAGAAAACATATATCTTATACATAAAAACAAGTTAAAAAATAAAGAAAGAAAATAACACAACTTATCTCACACTTCTTATTTTGCAAATCTCTTGAAGTTCTCTTTAAGCACTTTCTCTCTTTGCAATCACACTCAATTCTCTCATAGAAATGTAATAAAGAAGAAATCTCTCACAATCCTCTCCTCTTACAAATCTAGAAGAAAATCTCTCTCAGGCCACTCTTTATCTTTACCAAACCTCATGCCCCCCTCTCTCTAGAATCTTGTCTCTTAATTAGTGTCAGTCTTCCTTTCAAAAAGAATTCAAAGTTCTCTCTTTTTTTTTTCCAAAAGGCACACCTCGTCACATCAAGAGACAAGTCCCTTCATCTAAGAGACATATCTCTTCATTCAAGAGCCTTTCCAAAGTTTCTAGATGCATTGAATTACTCTATGAGGCATTTGAATTGATTGGAACCTTCTAAAACGGACCAAAAATTGTCAATAACTTCCTTACTCCTTAATTTGTATATGGCACCTCTGGTGCCAATGTATTGAGGTTCTGCAATGTTCTTTAGATTTTGGTGCCTCTGGCGCCAATTCTGGTACTTCTGGCACTGTTTCTCTGTAAAATGGCGACTCTAGGCCAGTTTCTGGTGCCTCTAATGCGAGCTCTGTGTATAATGGCGCCTTTGGAGCCAGGATGCTGAAAAGCTTCATTTCTTACTCCAAATTTCCTCGTTTTTTCTTCTTCTTGCTCAAATTGCCTAAAGTCAACATACCTGTAACAAAACATGAAAATACCCTTCTTTAACGTGCAAAATTTTCAAACTTAAGCATAAAATGTATACATAAAATTTCACATTTTTTTGGTGTATCAAAATCCCCTAAACTTAAATGTTACTTGTCCTCAAGTGACTCTTTTACTACAGAAGAATATGACTTATGGTAGAGATTAACTTATAAAATTCTATAATTTGGTTTAATAAATATAATAGTATAACTTACGAAATATTTTTAATAACTTTAGTTAAAACTAAAAGTTTAAGAACACCTAGTAATCAAGTCTAAGATTTTTGAATCCCCGTTCATTTAAAGAAGAATTGTAATTTGTCATATCAAAGATACTTAGAATGTCCATATGGAAAAGAATTTCATGAAAACATTATTAGTAAGGATGTTAATACTCAGATACAAGTTTATAAAATGTAATAAAGCCTTTTTCCTCAAGTTGATTCATGTGAAAGCTAATTTTGGATTTGGCATCTCCTCAAGCTTCTTCTCTCATATTTTTCTTTTCTTTTCTTTTTCCTTTTTTCTTTTTCTTTTTTTTTTTTATTTTCTTTTCTTTTTTTAGGATTATTTTCAATCATTTCTTTTTTTTTTCAAAGAGGATTACTATATTTGGATAGCCTTTAATAATTTTGAACTTCACTATCTTCTTCTTGAAGTTAAAACTTCTTACCTTTCTTCACTTTGTAAATTCATATGCGCTTTGAAAATTTTTCATAAAGACTCATTCTGTTATTCTTATATGAACTCTAAGATTCTTAATACTTCAAAAATACAATTTCCTTTACTTTAAATAGAAAAAGTATAGTCTTATCCTTTCATACTAAATATCTTATCTCTAGAATTGACATTCATTATTAAAAATTTTTGCTTCAATTTACTATAATATTTACAAACAAAAATATAGTTATTTAAAGTTAAAGTTTGATATCAAAGGCCATGTTAAATTAATTTTAAGAATATAACAAATTGAGGACAAATAAAATTTAGTTTACTTCTTTTAAAGAAAATTTTCTTTCCCCCCTAAACTTAGATTTTTTTAATAATAAGTAAAGCATGTAGTACACAATTTGTAGGTGAAAGAAAACAGTAAATGCATAAAAAGAAAACTAACCTATTGAGGGTTCTGAATATGAAACTTGGCTTTAACATATTTCATGTACTAATTTAAAAAGTACAGGCTTTAAAGCATTAAGTTAAACATAATATATCAAATGATGTGCTAAAAAAAGGTAAATAAAAGACATAAACAATAAATTAAAGAAACTAACAATGCTCAAAAATAAAAATATATAATTTACAGTTACAGACACAAACAAGTTCAATAGTTCCACAATCAAAACACATGAATTGTCCAAATCATACCAACAAAAAAACTAAACAAACAACAACAAATAAAAATAGATAAAACCCAATAAATCTTCATTCATCATCTTCCTCCTCATCTTCTTCCTCTTCTTCTTCAAAGTTATCTTGCACATAAGGCGTGAAGCTAGGGCATGTAGGAAGTTCTACAGTATGATCACCCCTCAGATATCAAATTATCGCCTCCTGATATGCAATATCATGTTGTTCTCTTCTCTGCTTATAATCATCATTATGAGAATTTTTTTATTACAAACCACCTATTCTATTTTGAATCGCTATAATATCTGATTGTTGAACCATTAGTTGTTCCATAATATTTTCAAGTGAAAAATAACTGGAAGTAAATGGTTCTGTAGCTGATGTAGAGTGTCTATCACTGCTTCCACTTCTAGATCAAGCAAATGATTCAAATTTATGCACTGTGGGTTTTCCAATTGGCTTAAGTAGTTGCAACATTTCTTCATTCTTATCAAATTCTACTCATGATTGTTTACATAAAGTGAAAATAAGGGCAGGATAACCCAAACCACTAGCAATCTCACTTCTAGCAATACTTTGAGCATTTTGCACAATAAGTGCACCAATATCAACAACTTACATATGTTGGATGCAAGAATTTAGTACTGATCTCTCCTTAGTTACTTCACTCAAGTGATTAGTTGGAAGCAGTTTTGCAGAAATAAAGTAATGACATGCTTTAGATTGCATGTTTAACATGGAAGTAAAGAAATTGACTTTGTGATTATTCTTAATCTTCCATTCTCCCCTTCCACCAGTAAGATAACCAATTACTTCATCAACTGATAAATTAGAGATCAAAAATGTAGAATACTCATAATAAACTTCATTGCGTAGCCTATAAAGTGCATTAACTCTTTCCCGAGTAAATTCAACATGTTTACCTTTAACATAAACGTGCTTGTCAATAGTCATCCAAAGATTGGCATAAAATTCTTGACAATTGGAAAAATGGCTATTGTTGTAAAGTAGCAAAAATTCTCTCACTTCCGAGCAATTATCAACCTTTTAGTCTCTCCTCCCGGGTTCGAAAATGCACATTTTTGAATCAATTTTTTGGTTCCCATCGTAGTATTATAGTTGTACCGNAGAGTTAATTTCAATTTTATAACTTTATTTTGAATTAAAGTTCACTTTAAAGTTGTTAAATTTTTAAAAGGCGTTTAAAAGTTTAAAACTTGGTTTAATGAAAGATTTTAAGTTTTATGAAATTAGTTTGTTAAGGTTTATTAGATTTGGTTAACTTGTCATTAAAATTGGTTTTAGAATTGTTAATCTTCATTTTAAATTTAGAGATTTCTCTATTGGTTGGAGTTAACTAAGATTCAATAAAATTGGTTAGGTTCAATTTTAATATAAATAATTAAAATTATTTAAGATCCATTGAATTTATGATTGAGAATTTTAAAGTTTATTATAGTTTATTAAAATTTCATTTAAGTTCATTAAGATTTATTAAGATTTGTTTTAAATTTATCAAGTTTGCTAAAATTCTTTAAATTATGTCAAAATTTATTAAAGTTGATATTTTAATTAAGTTTCATTTTTTAAAACTCATTTAAATTCATTAGAATTTATTAAAACTTTGTAAATTTATTTTGGCTTAAATTTGATTAAAATTAAAATTTGGGCTGCATTTTAAAATTCCTTTATCCTTAGGGTTTGGGCCCAGCAATTAAAATTCAAAGTGAAAGTATAGAACTTAAATTTGGAATTCATGTTTGAGGAACATGTTTGGAATTGATTCAATATTGAGTTAAATTGGATTTTATTTGAATATGATTAGAAATTAGGGTAGACATGGGTTTGATTTAAATCAAATTGAAATACAACATGAAATTAATTTGGATTGAGATTGATTTAAATCAGATAGAAACTGAGTTATGATAGATCCTAAACTAAAGGGTAGAAATGGTATAAGATTTCTTGAGGGAGATGAACCTGTACCCTACATAACTCTAAACATGATGCTATAGGTGGACTAGCCTAAATTTTGGGAGTAACATGCGCAATCAAGTCGTCCATGTCATTCCACATCTTAATTACATTAATATCCTTAGACTACTAACCAATAAAATAACATGTCTCCCATGTAGTCATAGTAATGACTTAAAGTAGATCTTCATACTTTTAGATGGTTTTGGAGTATCTTCATCAGTAATTATAGGTTACTTCATTCAAGAATACTCATATAGTCCAAATGGGTAGGTAATTTTTTTTATATGCTATAGTCCTTAACTATATTTATCAGGTACCCGGTAAACTAACATAGGCTTCTGGACTTGATTATTCTAAGGTATCTGTGAACTTAGGTTTTTGTATGTGTTAGCTAACCTATAAGTCAAAGTTTGGACCTGTCCTAGAGTCTAGTTATAAAATTTATGGTTGGTCAATTTTAAATATTTCAGTGGTTAACTATTTAAACAATATTTTTTTTAATACTCAAGTTTGTTAGCTATGGTGACAAGTCATAATTCATCTAATGTTTTTAGTTACAATTTTCCTAGAGTGTCGGTTGATGTCAGTAAATCACAACTTTCTTCTAAGGTTTGAGTTCCATTTCCTCTCCTAAGTGCTTTTGTTCTTCATTCTAAACATTTTCATTGGTTAAATATTTCATATTTAGAAAGATTAAACCTATGCCTTTCTAATTACATACTTTTCATATTCAAAGTTCACTCATATGTTCATTAAAAATATTTTATCTTTTTATACAAAAATAATTTTCTAAAAAATTAGTGTCATAAAAAAATTGTATGAGCAATATGAGGTTACTTTTATATGAAACATTTCGATTTAAAATGGTCCAAGACTCATGCACCCATAAGACAAGGATATGAAATTAATTATTTTTGGGGAGAAACAATATTAATTCAGAAGACACTAGTGTATGGGAGTATATAAGTCTTACCTTGGCTAAGCACTTGAGAAAGCCTAAGAGAACTTATCAATTTCGTTTACCTTATGCTCAAAGGATTTAAATGTTTTAAGGTTATCTCTTTATAAAAGGTACATTAATTTTCTTATATTTTGAAAGAGGCTTTTACTTTAAAAGAGCATTGAGCTTTAAAGTTTTTTTAAATATGATTTTAAATTCATCCATTAATTTTAAAAGAACCTCAAAACAAGTTAAATCCTTAAGTTTTAGGTAAGGAGTTTATATTTTAAATAATTTTTTATAAAGATTTGAATATGAAAAGTACTTTGACCTTTCTAGATTTTAAATTAGAAATTTGATGAGTACTTTATCTTCAAAAAAATATTATATTTTAGAGAAAAACTAACTAATGTCGAAATATTTTTCATTAAGCTATTTTCAATATCTTTAAAAATATGTCACTTTAGAGTACACATTAATTTACTCATTAATAAAAATATTCCTTTTCTTTTACATATTTTAAAATCTCCAAAATATCTCTTTCTTAGCCCTTATGAAGTTTAGTCTTTCCTCCTATTCATTCTTTAACCACACATGTATTTAAGAATTACCTAAAGTTATTTCTCCCAACATGAACTTGTACTCATTAAACCTAACTTGCATCACAAAGAAGTAAAAGATTTATTTAAGCATTTATCTATGCACACATCATAAAACCTGCAAATAATGCAACATACAATCACACTCATCACATCTCCACATATTCACAATTTCTTTCTTTATACATTTTACATGAAAGAAAAATAAAATCGACATAAACATAAATTAGGCTAACTTAACAAACATAGCACATGAAGCATGGAAAACATTAGATTAAACATAGCCCATGAACTAAACTAACATGGGCAAACAAAATAATTATTATTTTCATAAAGCATAAGTTCATTTTCATAAGGTTTTCTTATTTCTAACAAACACATAGATATATATATATATATACATATATATATCTAAGAAAAATTCACATGCATATACAATAGCACAAATACACACTATTCATATCAAGAATATTTTTATAATTATACCTTCATCTATTCATATATTCATTGTTTTAAATAATTTAGTTAAACATTTAATTATTTCATTAATTAGTATTTTAATTATGTTATTTAATGTTTTATTTAATTATTTATATATTTAATTATCTTATTATTAAGTTGATTATTTATGTTTATTATATAATTAATTGATTATGAGTTAAATTATATTTCATTTAAGTAATTAGTGATTTAAACATATGATTATTAATTTAATTAATTAGTTAGTGGATTTTCTGGTTCCATTAATTAAATAATGAGTTGATTAAGCAAGTTTAGGAATTAATTAGTGGATTAATTATTTAGTTTGGGTATTTTAATTTTGAAAAAGGATGATGAAGGCTAATTAAGTGTTGATTTAGGTAGGATTGATTGAATTGAAGCTAATTAGAAGAGATTAAGTATGATTAGTGCTAGGTTAGGGTATTAAAAGTTAAATGGTTTAAATTGATGTTTACAATGTAATCAGGAGGATTTAGATTTTTTATTGCTCGGTTTAGACATTTTATTGAGGTTAGTCTCTCAGTTTTGACAAATTTGAGAGAGTAAGCATGCTACTAATTACAAAATAGAACATAATATATAAGAAAGCCCTATGGATTATTATGTAAAATGCAACATTTACTATAATATACATAAACATAAAAAAAATTTGAGAGTATAAGAGGGTTCCTCGTTCTTTTTTTTTACTTTGTTCTCCATGGCTTAGTGACAAAATGAGAGGAAGCCTCACAATTTTTCATTAGGGAAAGGAGAAGAGGGGCTTAGTTTTTGTGTTGGAAGTGATAATGGAGGAGAGAAGGGAGGGAACTGAAAGGAGGAGTTAATGGGGACTAGGGGTCACATTTAGGGAGATAATTGATGGAACTAAAGGAAGTTATGGAGAAAGCGTTTGATTGGGAAAGAATAGAAGGCAGAGATTTAAAAGGAAAAATTATAATTTTTACAAAGGAGAGGGGAAATTTGGTAATTTAGATGGTAAATTATGGTATTTATGAAAAAATCAAGGTCTAATTTATTTTTAAGAGAAAATGAAAAGGAATCCAATGGCTTAAAACATTTCAAGAAAGAGATTCTATAAGTGTTTAAAGTGGTTAATTGGTTGGGGAGGTGGTTACAAGGTGGTTGTGAGTTGATTGCGAGCAAAAAATAAATTGGGCTCATTTGATAGAAAAAAATATATTTTATAAAATGTTCCAAGTTTTTTTTGGTTTATTCAAGCTTTATAAGAAGATATGACTTGTTGAAGTAGGCCCAAACCCTTATATTAGAAAAAATGATGGATTTTGAGAATAAATTTTAATTGGTTCTATTGGTCTAAATTTTAGAAACACTATAGTTGATTCAATTGTATTTTAAATTTAGAAACACTATAGTTGAAGTCCCAAGTTGATTTAAAGTCATTTTGAGGTGATTATGGTGAAATATTGTTTAATTATTGAATTTATCAATTTTCTCTCTCATGTCTATTGTCAGCTCAATAGACCTCCAAATAGAGTTAGAATTAAGCAAAAAAAAGACTCATTTGAAATTTTTTGATGATATGGATGCAATGACAAAAGTTTTTTCTAAGGAAATAATGAATCATTAATAATTTTTTATGCAGGACTATTTACTATGCATGAGATTGCGTGCATAATTTTACATATAAAGGATGTATGATGACCACCAAACTAATTTGCATGATTTTCATATGTGATTATGAATATCATTCAACTTATAGAAGTTAATTTTTATCACCTGATTGACCTAAAAAAATGATAATTCTAAGCCTTACGATGATATTTGTCATGCATGAAAATTTGAATTAAAGAGTTTTATGTAAAAATTATTAGAGATGATCATCAAACTTATTTGCATGGTATTTATAAGTGATAATAAGCCTCATGAATTTTCAAAATGAAAACAAAAGTCCTGCAATCATTTCACTAGAGAAAAATTAATCCCATAGCTTCGTGTTTAAAGTTATTTTTTAGGTTTTCTTTGAGTTTAGTTAAAATTAATTATGTTTGAAGATTATTTTGATTTCCTTCAATTTTAATTAATTTAAAATTTTAATTTTCTTAACTTTGGGTTTACCTAAGAGCAAGCTTATGTGAAGTTCAGTTAAACATAAGTTAGGAAAATAAGCTTGACCAAAATAAGGTCAGCAATATGCACTTCGCTTATAAATGCCAAAAAATTTTGGTTGAAATTTCAGAGCTGGTCATTGACCAGGTTTTGCCTAAGGAATATAAATCTCTGAAAAATCCCTCTGTCACTTAAAAATCTATTGAGTGACTCTAAAAAAGAAACTTTTTTAAAAATTGGGGGGTTTGATATTAATACGTATAAAGGTACCATCAAAATGCCACATGAAGACATCTTTGATAGCAGCAACAACTAATATTACAGGGAACCTGAAGGCTTGTAACATGGATCCTAAAGAGAGGATAGTAAATATCTTAGCCTGAACTCTGGAAATCACTCCTTTATGAGTTTCAATAGCCAAGATCTTAGAGGCCACCCAAAACAAAACAAATTTTCAACAGACATTCATTGATAAAAGAAGAGAGTTCTTGATCCACCTACCTATTTTTAATGCACATTTCATGCTCATTTTAAGCACATTTTTAATGCTATTACAATTTATAGGAAGGTAATTTGCATGTTTTTATCTTCAGGTACAAGAAATGAACTTTTGGTGAAAATGAAAAAAAAATGGTGCAATTTGGAGCCAAATTGAGTAAAGAAGAAAATTCTGATCTAGCGCATTTCGATATGACTTTCTAATCTTAATCTAATTCATTTTTATTCTATGTTTTTTAAATTAAATTACACTTTAAAAAAATGTTGCTTTCTTGTCTATCTTGTAGGTATACCAATCTGGAGCGCAGTAGAGCTGAAACGGGGTGAAACGAAGCTGAAACGAAGCGAAATGGTGGAGTTGTGCATAGGGTGGCCCTATAGAGCCCAAAATGGCGCCATAGAGCCAAAAATAGGGGCTATAGCTCCTCAAACTGGCGCTATAGCGCCCAAAACGGTTATTAGACAACTTTTGGGCGATTATGGACCATTCTGGGATGTTCTGGAAGCTTAAGGACAACTTGCATGTCCCATGGCGTGATTCAATGAATTTATACACTTTGAAAAGCATTTGAATGAAGAGAAGTGTTT
This sequence comes from Phalaenopsis hybrid cultivar, assembly GCA_002079205.1. Classification (NCBI taxonomy): domain Eukaryota; kingdom Viridiplantae; phylum Streptophyta; class Magnoliopsida; order Asparagales; family Orchidaceae; genus Phalaenopsis; species Phalaenopsis hybrid cultivar. The sequence goes on along the minus strand of JXCR01124199.1, from coordinate 826 downwards.
ATTGGAATGAAAGGATGTGTCTCTTGAATGAAGAGATGTGACTCTTAGAGAAAGGAGGGGTTTTTATTTCTTTTAAATAATGGGGTGGGTCTCTCATAAGGATAAATTAGGAAGTAATTAGAGGAGTCTAGAGAAGTAACTAGGAAGTGTTTTAGGAGGAGTTTGGCTTGACTTTATGGAGATGTTGATTACTTCACTTTTTGGAGAGATTGGTGAGGTATTTTGAGAGATAAGAGCAAGGAAATATGAGTAACGCATGGATTGGCAGCAGACTTTGTTGGAGAAATTTTTCTTCTTTCATTCAAAGGGAAAATACTAAGTATTATGCTCTTCATTTTCTTGTAATTTTTTTAAACACTTTCTAGTGGATTTTCTTTGATTTAAACAAAATTTTTTGTTGTGTTTTATCCATGCTTTGTAAGTAATTTTCATTACTCATTTCTTTTAATATTAAGTAGTGGCATGTGTAGGAAAATTTATTTCATGATAGAATTATTTTTATTATTACGCGACGAGTGATATCTTTTTTGCTTCATTGACATAACTTAAGTGGCAATAAGTTATATTAAAATTTATTGCAAGTAAAACTAAGACTCGGAAGAGCGGTGATCTCCAAACTAGAGTGCACTCACTTTGACTAGTTGGCTCGTAAAATAGTTTAGGCGACAATGCAACTTTTAAGAAAATATAATTTAATAATATATTTTAATTATATGCTTCTGGGAGATAGATATTTGCATAAAACTAATAGAAAACTAAGCATACATATACACTCGAAAGAGGGTAGGTAGACATATGTTCCTTGTTGGCACATAATTTATTACTT
>JXCR01124196.1:58170-70252 GCA_002079205.1 Phalaenopsis hybrid cultivar | reverse complement strand
AGAATAATCTGCTTATCAGCAGATTATAAATAATCCACAGCTGCGCCAAACAGACCCTAAATTTACCACAAGGAGGCAGCCTAGTAAGCATACAACATATGTATAAGTGCAAATGTTGCATATTTTTTAGTTTTTTTATGGAAATATTTGTCTTTACATATCCAGAGACGCCAATCAAGTTTGTTGATTTCCACCTCTCCATGGACAAATAAGTTGACCATTTAGTATTTATTTGCCTTCGACATATAATAATGTGGAAAGAGTGTGATTGTGGATATTGACAAATGATTGGTGTCTCATATGTTCATGTTGCATACTTGATTGACAACAAAGATGTAGTAGCATCGTGGCATATTTGTATGGATGAGCATGTTCATACAGTTTGATATTTCTTCTTTTCTTTTCAAACTCAAGTCATACATCATATATCGGTTGATTTATAACATTATCAATATAACTATCGATGTAGGATGTACTACGATGATCTGATTGCCACCTTTTTAAAAGAAAGAGTAAATAGATCACACCTCACGACGATCTTTATATATATGCACCAAATATATCAAGACTTGAAGGAAGGGAGAGTAAGGAGAGAAAGGGATGTTGTGGTTATTTAGCTTTATATCAAAATCGTTTATATGTGGCATGTCATATCCATTTATTTAGCTTTCTTGGCTTCCTGGATTAGGAGTATAATTCTTATTGATTGCAAAAATGTGAAAGGGATGTTGTGGGTATTTCCATCCAAATGCGTGCTTGTTCAGGTGACTAATAATGCATTTTTTACTTGATTGGTTATTGTGGAATTGAGAATTACAACATAGGCCTTCTATATTTGTATACACCAATATTGTTGGTGCAAATCTCGAAGCAATCGAATGGTTAAAGAAGATGGCTCAACGACCGAGGCGTTAATTCAAAGAGACATGATCTGGACCGGCATCTGAAAGACTGACAGATTGATCAAATCCATCCACGACGAATTCGATCGACGGGCCTACCTATAGTCCCAGTCGTTGAAGCCCCACTAATAGCCAACCAAACTCAACTAGCAGATCGACTGCTCACTTCTCGTCAGAAACGACCTCCACTCGGCCTGTCGCTTTAGTTGGCCGAACCAAAACACGTCGACTGGTTGATCACCTCCATACCCAAGTTTAAATTGTAATACAAATTAAAAGCAACATTGATTGTATTGTGGGCTGTTTTCATAATTGCTCTCTGTCTTTACTGCAATTGAAGACGGTTTCCATAACATTTTCTTCATTCCTGTAATTGTACAAGTAAGTTTTTATAAATAGGAGGCAATAATATGACTAGAGGGAGGACAACGTCAGTCTACAGACTTCCTCCCGACTTCTCTACCCGAGACTTTTACCGTACTCTTTCTCTCTCTTCATCCTTCTCCCAGTTTTAACTCTTGAGGCACGTGTTCATCAAAGACAACTTAGGATTCAACATTCTAAAATGTGGTGTAGTGAGCATGGACATGCTCCAGACGAGAAGTGGAGTCAAACATTTTTTTTGTCTTCACACACTTCTTACTCTTTACAGGGGTCAGGGCCCAGTATCTCGCCTTGGCCAAAACTCTAGGATCCACATCAATCTGGTTCGTACCATCAGTCATGATGCACCTTAACGGTCTAGGAAAAACTAGCAACAAAGTATAAAACACCAAAGCCTATGACTCTATTTATAGATCACACTAGCATGAAACTCAAAGGAAAGTAAATTGTTCAATCAATCCTTAATTTTGATGTCGCTGGTTGTTTAATAATTTCTTTGTTTTTATCGTAGTTGTCACTATCAAGGAACAAGAAAATTTAGGGAACTAATATGTATACACCAATATTATTGGCACAAATCTCAAAGCAATCAAACTGCTAAAGAAGATGGCTCAACGACCGATACCGATGCGTTAATTTCTAGGGCCATGATCTGGACCAGTCATATAAAAGACCGACATACTGATCAAATCCACCCACGTCAAATCCGATCTACCTGCCTAGCTACATTCCCATCCGCCGAAGCCCCCTTAAAAGTCGGTCGAATTTAACCAGCCGAACGACCACTCACACTTCAGTAGAAATGGCTTTCACTTAGCCCGTCGCTTTAGTCGGCCGAACCAAAACACGTCGACTTGTTGATTATTGCCATACCCAAAATTAGAATTGTAATACAAATTTAGTATTAAATCAACATTGATTGTATTGAGAGTGATTTCCATAATCTCTCTCTCCCTACTACAATTGAGGACTGTTTTCATAACTGTTACCTCCTTCCTGTAATTGTACAAGTATGCCTCTATAAACAGGAGGCAAAAATACAATTAAAGGGAGGACAACACCGGCCTATGGACTTCCTCCCGGCTTCTCTACCCGAGACTTTTACCCTACTCTTTCTCTCTCCTCCTCCTCCTCCCGACTCTAACTCTCCAGAAGCGTGTTCATAAAAAACAAGTTAGATTCAACAGTATCATTCTTCGTGCTATTTCCATCAAGAAGTTCATGTCACCCTTGTTATAATTTATACCTATTTTTAAGAGAAGATATGTATTTAAGAAGTAAAGCGCCAGTATCTTACAATGAAGGGTTTTCTAATTCAAAGCTCATGTGGTGTGAAGGATGCCATGTATAGTATTTGCTATAAATCAATTTCAAATTTAACTTTAGGACAAGATCTTTGTAATAAATGTTTCACTCCCATCAACCTATGTCAACAACCCAGTAGCCTAATTAGTTTGCCAAATACTTCTTCTACAACTAAAAGCTTCTAGACCTCTTTGCACTTTTTGATTGAATGGTTGTAATTTATTGAATCAAAATATATGGTGTAATCATTTCGACTTATTTAGATGAAGCAATGAAACATCGGGTGAGAAGTTTTGAACTACTAATAATTCTTCTGACACAACAAAAGAAAAATTTCACATTTCAATACTGATTATAACATCAAATATAAATGCCAACAATGACAACATTCTCCAAAACAATGCTTACAAATAATTGGACAGTGACAAAGTCACATTACAATAGTTAAAAAAACATTAATACAAGAAGATCTAATAGTTCCTACACATTCCTTATGCAAATCTAAAATGTATCACATACATCGATAACTTTGATTAACATTTTCAAATCAAATAAAACAACGTAAAAGTTTTTTCAAACCATATCGTCATGCATTCTAATTATATCGTCGTGCTCACGTAGAAAACATAAGATGTCGTTGAATGCTGGTTCATTTTCACCCTTTGTTCGATTTTGTATGCATCAATAAAACCCTTTTTCTTTATTTTACTCTTTTGGTTGTATACATAACACACCGCAATGTACGTCCACAATAAACTTGGGCATTACAGAGAATACTCACAGTCGCAGTCGCAGAAGATTGACTAGAACTTGTTTATCTAAACACAACAAATGATACTTAGTTTTTACGATTTCCCTCTAGACTTAAAACATCATAAAATAAGTTTTGTATAATTTGGTAATATGAAAAATACATTCACTATTTAATGTCAAAATAATAAAACTAGCCTTCTACTCAGGAAACGGTCATTCTGAAGTCTGCATAATTCCGCCACAGAATCTATTCATAGTTATGAATGTAAAAAAAAAAATGTTTTATTTGATTAGAATAATTATCAAACTAATAAACAAAATGTTGAGGTGCAATAAACAATGAGTGCCATAATGTTGATTTAATGAAAACTTTAGCCTTATTTATGCAATTTGAATTAATATAAAAATGTATATATCATGGTCATGAATATTGAAAACATTTGGGGGCTCCTTGTTTCCAACATGGGAGGAACTAGGACAACGAAGTGCAAAGTAATATTTCAAGAGAGACAAACTGATATTTTAGGAGGGGAAAAAGATGAAATTATCCTCTTATATAGATAAAAAAATTGAATTTGCCAACCTTCCTGGGTCCTTCCCTTGAAGGAGAGGAGGGAATGATGACGATAATGTACGGGAGTCGAAAGAAATATGACGGTAAGGAGACTGTGCGTAACGTGAATGAGACAGAGCCGGGAGATAACGGTTAGGAGATGAAGGCGAATGACGCCGAGCGTAAGGAGACAGTGAGTGACTCAAATGTAGATGAGTAAGTTAAGGTGTGAGGGGAGGGGGGGGGGCGCACATTTTCTGTCTGGACACCTAACGTACCTATACACGCGGTGCATGTTATTTCTGAGTTATTTTCATGTTATTTCTGGATTATTTTCAGTAATTCCGAAATAACCCAGAAATAACTCAAAAATAAAAATCACAAGTCATTTATGGGTTATTTCAGGATTACTGAAAATAACCCAGAAATAACCTGAAAATAACTAAGGAATACCCTGCGCCGCACGTGGAGCTACGTCAGGAGTCCACACAGAAAAAAATAACTAAGGAATACCCTGCGCCACACGTAGAGCTACGTCAGGAGTCCACATAGAAAAATTTTTGCTGCTGATGGCGTTTAAAGTGAGTAACCTCGTTCATGTTCTCAAAAAACCTATTCTTTCACGTCGCGAGATGGGTCGANAATAATCTACGCCGCACGTGGAGCTACGTCAGGAGTCCGCACAGAAAAATTTTTGGAGTTGTGGGGGGGGGGGTGGGGTGAGGGGGTGAGTTAAATTGAAATATTTGTATTTTTAACTATTAATTGAAATATTTGATTTTTTAACGATTAATTTGTTATTTATAAAATATTAGATGGTGTGTAGATAAAAGCCTAAAAAAAAAAGTAACATTATAGTAATTGTTAGGGCCAGATCGTCGGAGCGTGGCCGGCATTTGCAGTTTACCCTGCAAGTGCGGTTGCCTTTAGCTGTTCATCCTCCCAATTTTCTCCCCCTTTCACACGATTCCGACTTCCTTTACCCTTCTTCTGCTTTCTCGTATATTCCAAGGTTATTGTCTCGTCTTTTACTCGCGCTCTTGGAACTGCGCTTCGCTTTGGTAAGATCGAAGTCTGCATGTTCAGTTCCATTTTTTTTTCTTTTATTTTGATCCCAAATTTATGGATAATCTTATCGGTTGAATCCTTCTCTTCTTTTTGTCTTGCAAATGACGAACTAATAAATTCATTCTATTTTTGCGATTGCCACAGAGATATCAACGTTATCTTTTGTTTAGTGATGGATGGGAACAAAGACGAGGCGCGGAAATGCGTGAAGATGGGGAAGGAGGCTTTGGAGGCAGGGGATAGCGCTCGCGCGCTCAGATTTCTTACCAAGGCGCGGCGACTGGATCCCACCCTTTGTATTGATGACCTCCTCTCCTTCGCCGGCGGAGGTGGTGCCGACATGGCTGATGATGCCGGAGATACTTCACCGACGCCGTCTGATGGTCCTAGGAATGAGCCTGATAAAGCTGGTCAAGCTCCATCAGCCGCCTTCTCTTCTGCTACTCTTAGGGCTAGGGGCAGGTCTTCGGCAGCTTCCACGAATGGGTCTACGTCTACTGCAGCTTACACAGAGGAGCAGATTGCTATTGTTAGGGAGATAAAGAAGAAGAAGGATTACTATGAAATATTGGGGCTAGAGCGGAGCTGCACCGTGGAAGATGTTCGCAAGGCATATCGGAAGCTTTCATTGAAGGTTCACCCGGACAAGAATAAGGCGCCTGGTGCTGAGGAAGCGTTTAAGGCAGTCTCTAAATCCTTTCAGTGTCTTAGCAATGAAGAGAGCAGGCAAAGGTATGATGTTTCTGGTTCCGACGATCCTACTCCTGTTACGCGGCACCACCAGGCTTATGGACGTGGATTCAATGCCAATGGCTTCTATGATGCGGACATTGATGCGGAGGAGATCTTTAGAAACTTTTTTGGTGGAATGCATCAGGCTGCTACTCCTTTTGGGACTTTTCATTTCCGTACTGGTGGCATGGGGGGCAACGTTGGTCCTGGGATGCAGGGTTCTGGTAATTTTAACATACGTACTCTTGTACAGATCCTGCCCATCCTTGTTCTTATCTTGTTCAACTTTCTCCCATCCTCTGATCCATTGTACACATTCAACCGTTCCTATCCATATGAACACAAGGTTTTGACATCAAAGGGTGTCCCCTTTTATGTGAAATCGACGAAGTTTGAGCAAGATTACCCTTATCAGAGTTCTGAAAGGGTTGCATTGGAGGCAAACATTCAGAGGGAATATGTTAGTTTGCTTTCACAAAACTGTCGACTTGAGTTGCAGCGAAAGCAGTGGGGTTTCCAGCACCAGACGCCTCATTGTGACATGCTTCAGAAGTTCCAGGAAGGAGAAACTGCTTGATGCTTGCTTCAAAAGGTTTGTCCTGATGTTACTTAACAGCAATTCTGCGCTATTATATTATTTCTTCATTTTATGATTCAGCTTGCAGTTTATAGGAATTTGGCCATGTTTAAGAGACTATTATCAGGTTTGGTATTATTTTGTGGTAGCAGCTTCTAGGATCTTTGCTTATGTTGTTGTGCTGAATTCGTCGGAGTTAGGAATTCTATCATTTCTTTGCATTTATCTAGAATTGAAAATTCTCACCTTTAATTCTTCATCAAAATCATGACATGACATGAATCGTCTTAGATGTAAATGCTACGGCGTCCTCTGGAAGCATAACATTTTTATAAAAAAAATTATGACATGAATCATTTAAATCATTGTGCAAATACTAGAACGTCTCCCTGGAAGTGACGTGCTGTATGGCCGACGCTACACCGGCGCACGGGTGTAATGTTAAATAAGCAAGAGTTCCATATTATGGACGATGTAGACAAAGAAGTTGTTTCACAAAAACTAATAGTAGGATAAAATTTTGGAATTGAGGTAATCTCACAATTAAAGAAATTAGTAGATGTTATGATTCATAGAAATATGATTATCTTATTCATTCAGGAAACTAAATAAGTTGGAGAAAAGACTAAGGAAATTGATAATTTAGATTTTAAATTTTGGTATTTAGATGAGAGTCATACTAGAAACGACGTTGGTGTAATAGATAAGAGTTTGAAAGATATTATTGTAAAAATTAATAGAATTAAAATTAAAATTATAGTCCTAAAGATTGTTGTTGATATTAAGATTCTTTACGTTATAAGTACTTATGTTTTTCAATTATGTTTATATATATGTTAAAAAAAAAAAATAGAATGACTTAGAAGAATCATTCTAAATGTTACCTCTTGTAAGGTGAATAATTCCTTTCAGAAATGGCAAAGGAACTCCTTGTCTCTGCAGATACAATAGATTCCAGAACACTGTGCAAACAAGCTACTTCCCTTAGAAAAAAATAGTGACTAAGATAACAGTGTATGGGTGTCGCAATGGATGAAGTGTGCTTGCTCGGGCAATCCATTTCCACCAATATCACAATAAATCCCTCTGCGGTGATAACCCCTCTATAAAATCCATCGTCACCTCCTCCTAGACCTTCTCAAGTAAAGCTTGGGGTTGCAGTAAATCTCACGGTGCCATAGTCAAATACTTGTTTCATTGGCATATTACATATCATCCCCATGTCCTTTACGGTTTTACTCATCCCTACCCAATATAACTCTGCTGACAGTCGACTGTATGTCTTATGTACCCCTGAGTGTCTCCCATTTGCTCTGCCGTGGAACTTCTGCAACAGTTGGAGGATTTACCCTAATGCCCTCGATAACATGAATCGTCCTAGTAGAGTGATTATTGTCCTCTTAATGCATATCTTGGATGATTGTCCGAATTCTATAGCAACTTCTCCAGGATCTTCCTGAACTCCTCATCATGTTCACTCCCCTGCATCAATGCTTCCCAATCTAAGACCATGGTTATTAATAAAGTTGTTAGCTGGGGCTCCTCCACCTTTCTCGATAATACATTTGTGCCTTATTCTCCGTTCCTAGGCAATACTGGATCTCAAAATCATTCTTTGCCCCAACAAATACTTCAAGCTTCTATAATAAGTCGTGACTATAAAGTGCCGCCCTAACAGATAGGGATGTTATTTCTGAATGGTAAAAACAATAGCCATCAACTCTTTGCTCATATACGAACTTGAGTCTTGCCTTGACAATGAGCACCTAACTGAAAGAGGAAATAGGTCACTGGAAGTACAACCCTCAATTTATATCATGACACATCCATCTTTGTCGCATATGACCTACTGAAGTCTGAAAGTGCCACCATTGGCACACTTGTCATGACCATCTTTAGCTCTTTGAAGGATCGTGTCTTTGCTTCCCCCCATTTGAAGCTGTATTTCTTCAACTGCTCCTTCTGCGGCCATGCAATCATATCATACACTCTCATGAATTTTCGGTAGTACACAGTGAAAACTAAGAAGCCTCTCAGCTCCTTTAAGCTCATAGGCAAAGGCCAGGTCAACATAGTCTCAATTTTGGATTGGTCCACTGCTTCCCCAGCTTCAGTCACCACATGCACTAGGTACAACTGTACATAGGAGCATTTCTTCAGGTTGGCATATAACTGATGCTCTCTAAAAGTCTCAAGTACTATTCTCAGGTGTCTCATATGCTCTACCTCCATACGACTGTAGATCAAAATGTCATAAAAAGTATAAGGACAAACTCTCTGAGATAAGGCCAAAAATCTTGTTCATGAGAGAGTGAAATGTGCCTGGAGCATTGGTAAGGTTGAATGACATCACCAAAGACTCAAATACCCTTCATGAGTCTTGAAAGCTATCCTATGCACATTAGTTAGCTTCGTCCTAATCTGTTGGTATACTGACTTCATATCTATATTTGAGAAGATGACTGTTCCAAAAGGCTCTTCTACAACTCATCAATCATCGGAATAGGAAACTTATCAAGAACAATTTTCTTGTTTAGAGCACTATAATCCACACAAAAATCTCCAACTATCATCTGTCTTTTTCACCAATAAGCCTGGACTGGAAAAAAAGGCTCACACACACTGGGCCTGGTAACCCCTATCTCGAGCATCTCCTTGATCTTCTCCATCTCATTTTTTTTAATTTGGGGATATCAGTATGGGCATACACTAATAGTAGAAACCCCTTTCTTCAATGTAATGACTTGCTCGTGCTCCCCCATTTGCGGTAACCCACTAGGCTACTGAAAGATGTTATAAAATTGCTATAGAAACTGGCGAACACACTTGGGGAATTCTATTGACTTTGAATCCCGAATCTCCTCTAGACTTAATAATTCCACCAGATAGCCCAATACTGCTCCCCATATCACATTGTGGTTTTGAGTGAGACAATGGTTTTGCACAAGCCAACATCCTCACTCAATACTTCTTTTGTCCCCTCCAACCTAATCTTCATAGTTATGGATTTCCAATTCACCCTTATCTCTCTAATTGTCTGTAGCCACTTCATCCCTAGAATCACATTAGTACTTCCAAAGTCCATGAGTAGGAAGTTCACCATCTTCACGCCCTGTCGTGTAACACCAATCCCCTGCAAGTTTCTCGACTTTTCTCCACCTTCTCTTTTCCCATCATGACCCCGAAACTTCTCGTATCTACCAACTTCAAGCCCAATTGGTCATAACCCGATTTGAGATAAAGTCGTGATTTGCCCCACTATCTACCAACACCACTTCTGGTAGCTTCCTGATCTGTCCCCTCATCTTTATGGTGTGATTTGGAGTAAATCCTACCACTGAGTTGAGGGATATCTCTGCTACAGCCAGATGTAAATGCTCCTCTCTTGCCACTTCGAAAGGTTGCATGTATGTTAGGCTTTAGACTCTTCATGAAAATTTCTTCCAATACTGCTTCAGAAATCCCTCCTAGCCGTCCCGACAATGACTCAAATCCCTTCCTATACCATGATAGCCCTCTCCTGAGCCAAGGCAAAGAATTACTCATGTAAGTTTCCTTCCCGAATGACTAAAAAACATTCCAACAAGCAATCCTTAAATTTCTCCCATGAGCCGATTAGACATCTGAAATCATGTTGGGACTTTCCCTTTTGAACATAACCCTGATGTCATGAGCTTTTCCTCTTCATTTAACCCATTTATCACAAAATATCGCTTCAGCTGGTACACCCAACCATGTGTGTCTTCCCCCTCGAAGATGGACATCTTCAACTTTCTCTCCCTCTGGTGATTTCCCCCATATATCTAGGGTGAAAGTCCCTCATTTGATAATAGCCATGCGCCATCCCGACTTTTCTCTTTCCTTCTTTGTGCTCTTCCATATCTCTTATATAACCCCTTTCTCTTGTTTTGGCCCATCTCCCTCTATCAAAAATCTCTAGTCCACTTTCCATCGGAACTCTAGGAGGAGTTTTTTTTATGGTGGGTGCCTTCTTTCTCATGTTCCTCTCATCCAATATCTTTATTTTTAGATTGGGCAAAGAATTCTCGGTCAAACCATAGTTATGATTTGCAATTTGAACCGCTGGTGGGGTTTTGGATTGCATCTCAATAAGCCTCTCATCTCCTCCAAACACTCAAATCAATTTTTCATGGATGAAAACCTCTCTTTTATGGTTTAGAATCTTTCCTCCATCCCAGATTCAATTTGCCCTACTTCTATCAATCTTTCTTCAAAAGCATCTACTTTTCTTGTTGCCATCTCTCCAAGATTTTCACTCTGATACCAATTTGTTACAATTCAGAGCCAAAATCAACCAATAAAATGCAAGAAATGGGCGGGAAAGCCCAAATCAGTGCCAATTTGATTAATCTCCAAGTAAACAAAAAAAATACAAGAACAATTTATAATTTGAGAGGTTGATCGACTCTCCACAACTCTAGACGCTGCCAGAAACAAGTAGGAAAAAAGAGAATTGTAGGAGTCAAAACACAAAATCAACCCCTAGGTGATTAGCCCTAATAAAACAACCCTCGAAATAGATTAAACACCCCCCACCCAAAACACCAATCTAGTTCTTGTCCTTTATGTTGTTGGTCCTGCTGGCCCTTGTGACTGTATGCAGGCTTTAGACCCTTCATGAAATTTTCTTCCAGTACTGCTTCAAAAATCCTTCTCAGCCATCCAGACAATGACTCGAATCCCTTCCTATACCATGATAGCCCTCTCTTGAGTCAAGGGAAAGAATTCCTCATGTAAGTTTCCTACCTGAATGGCTCAAAAACGTTCCAACAAGCAATCCTTAAATTTCTCCCACGAGCGGATCGTGCATCTCCCCTCCCTCCATTGAAATCATGTTAGGGCTTTCCCTTTCGAACATAACCCTGATGTCATGAGCTTTTCCTCTCCATTAGCTCATTCACCACAAAATATCGCTATAGCTGTTACACCCAACCATGTGTGTCTTCCCCCTCGAAGATGGACATCTTCAATTTTTTCTCTCTCTGGTGGTTTCCCCCATATATCTAGGGTGAAAATCCTTCATTTGATCATAGTCATACGCCATCCGACTTTTCTCCTTCTTTCTTTGTGCTCTTCCATATCCCTTGCATAACTCCTTCCTCGTGTTTTGGACCAACTCCCTATATCAAAAATCCTGTTTTGGACCCACTCCATATATCAAAAATCCTGTTTTGGACCAACTACATTTTCCATCGGAACCGTAGGAGGAGTTTTTTTTATGGTGGATGTTTTCCTTCTCATGTTCCTCTCGTCCAATCTCTTTACTTTTAGATTGGGTCAAGAATTCTCGGTTAAACTGTAGTTATGATTTGCAATTTGAACCGTTGGTGGGGTTTTGGATTGCATCTCAATAAACCTCCTCATCTCCTCCAAACACTCAAAACAATTTTTCATTGATGAAAATCTTCCTTTTATGGTTTATAACATTTTCTCCATTCTAGATTCAAGTTGCCCTACTTCTCCTTCCAATCTCTATTCTAAAACATCTACTTCTCTTGCTGCTTTCTCTCCAAGATTTTAGCTCTGATACCAATTTATTACGATCGAGAGCCAAAATCATCGAATAAATTGCAAGAAATGGACGAGAAAGTCCAAATTAGTGCCAATTTGATTAATCTCCAAGCAAACAATCAAGATACAAGAGTCGATCTATAATTTCAGAGGTTGATCGACTCTCGACACCCTAGACGCTGCTAGAAACAAGCAAACAAATAGAGAATTGTAGGAGTCAAAACATAAAATCAACCCCTAGATGAGTAGCCCTAATAACACCTCCCCCCACCCCCC
>JXCR01124196.1:33645-58129 GCA_002079205.1 Phalaenopsis hybrid cultivar | reverse complement strand
CCCTCCTTTCCTCGCATATGTAATTAGCCCCCCACCCCCCCAAGGGCTGAAATCATCCCAAAAGAGACTTGGGTTTTCCGCCTTCTAGATGGGCCTCAAAATAGGTTTGCCTCTTGAGCTCAAATCTAAATACTATTAATCTCAAATAGCTGTGTCAAAGTTGGTTTTTTAAGGTTGACGTGTGAGTTTATATATACAACTTGCGGCCTACTTTCTTCCGGGACTATATGATTTTTCTTCCATGTTAATTTTTGAAAGGATGGGCAGTAGGAATCCGCCTGTCTGCTGCGTTAACTTTGATTAATTTAGGGGAAAAATGTTAGTTAGGACAAAGCTAATGATTGTGATGATGACGATGGATGAAAAATAGGTCAGAAGGAAAAATGATGGAAAATATATTTTATGTTGTTTTATGCATAAGCATGGTTTGGCTATGTCATCATTGCATGTGATTTGTCACTAGTGAATATTATTTATTGAAAGCTGAGCATTGGTTGGGTAGTTATTAAAATAAGATTATTTTTGCTACAATTTGGGGAATTTGAGTGGGTAGTTTCAGAGAATTTGGGGCACAATGTTTAAAGGAATAAATTTATGTATTCCTAGAGTTTAATGTAAAGAATTTCAATGACATTTTAACTGTTATTAGTTATTATATATCAGGAACGGTTAATAGAAGGAATATAGTAGATTTTAGTCTTGGATAATGAATTTCAAGGTAAAATTTTTTATGTGAATAATATTGTTGTAACCATTAGCTATTCGATTAATTATTAAGTAAACTTAATAAATGTGGTTAGTGCTTACCTTCTCAAGCTGGAATGGAAGATAGTTTGAAAATCAATTTTGGAAGATGTGATTGATCTGCTATAATGTTTATCCAAGGAAGAGAATATAATAATAATTATTATGATTTTAAATGAATAGGCTTTATACCAATGGATTATGAGTTGATTCATGATAAATATGGAATAAGTGATATTATAGTATGAGAGAACTTATAATTTGTTCTGTAATGGCATATTATTTCACAACAATGAGTACATTCTATGGAATAGAAGAATTTTTAGTTATTTTCTAATATTGAGCTACTTAATCTCAAATAGAGATATTTTAGAAGAAATTGATTTTTTTATCTTTAAGGTGATTCAGAGGGATAATCGAACCACACAACTAGATTAGTAATTATATATTTATAACTTGGCAGCGTTCAGAATGTGATTAGTTAAGGCTGTATTTTAGTAATTAGGCTTAAAGCCTCTACCCAGACTGGACTTTGATGAAACTTGCACAGGACCTAACTTGACACAAGAAGCAGCTGGGCAGGATTTTGTCAACAATAAAAAATTACCGTGTGATTTTTGTTTTTGTTGGAAAGATGAAGATATCTTCATTATATGGTTTTAGTTTGGATTGTTGGGGTGATTTAAGCCTAATCCAAACCATTCCTCTTGAGTGCTCACTCAAACTCAATCTGAATATAGGCTATGAAATAGCTAGAACTTTTGTGTCTGCTTCATATCTAGTTTCCTTATAAAGTATTTCATTAGATTAATCCAAAAATTGAATTGGAGATAGCTTTGAAGAGTAGGCATGAAAACAAAGCTTTAGATTAGCGTGAGATATCAAATAAGATTTGGAGAATTATAGTAGATGTTGGAGTTCTATGATCAACCAATCATTTGTCATTTTAAGTAGAAATATTGTAGCATCAACCTTAAACAAATGAAGGAGATGTTGAAGATTGTGGTGATTACTAAGTTTGAGTCTTACAACGAGGTTAAGAGAAGGTAGTGGAATATAGGCACTGCAAATTATGCCAAAAATATCCATAATGTGAGTCTTTGTGTTGATTGAAAAAGCATAAGGAACATAACGAGTTTGTATATTTCACTTTTATCTATTCTTACAAGGTATATAATAATGATTTGCAAGAATAGATTTAATCTACTTCTTGAAAAAAAAAGTGTCCAAGCATATTGAAGATGTTGGAGCAATGGCTAGCATTTGAAATTATTGTAATATGCTCAATTAGTTTCTATTCTGTATTATATTGCATGAAGGATCAATGCTTAATTTTTTTTTCCTTTGTACTAGTTAGTAGAGATGATTGCAACTAATATTTATAGTGATATATTTTGATGTTTGTTATTGGTTGGTGTATAGTTCTGATTGGTGAGACACGTGTTGATTTACATAAAAATTAGAGCAGTTAATTTTTATTGGAAGATAATGGACTCGCTATGAAGAGCATAATGATTAAATAATAAAATTTGCAATATAATGGATGTGAAACTGAGATATCAATCTATATTATTGGACTATCAGGTGATGTGTGATATGTATTCTAGATTTGCTATTCGATTGGTTAAACGAAGAAGTATCTATGGGATGTATATATTTAATTTTGTCATAGAGGCTTTACTATAAATTCTATAAAATTGCAAATGGTCTAAATATACTATATGAATTTGAGCATTCAGTGATTAAAATAAATCATTGGTAGTTAAGTGGTGAAAAAAATGTGAACTTTAAGATGGATGTGTGGATAAACAACAATGGACTAATAAATGACTATATTAGAAAGAGGTGAGACTAAGCATGTATTGAAGTTTTGGTAGCATCATTGAGAAATGTTAATATTAAAAATAGTGTAAGTACTACCTGTAGAAGAATAGGTAGTGGAACATAAGCTAAGGTTTTTTGGTTGGGCTAAAAGGAGGGCTAAAATCACCGAGTTAAGGTAAAAGATTAAAATGGGGTGGAAGTAGTAATAAGAACAATGAGCTGACAAAAGTTTACTCGGTTAAAATTTGTTTAGAATGATTCAAATAAAAGAAAGCAAACACTTTTCACAACACTTACTATGAATGTATGGATAGTGGGGATTCATAGTCTCTCTCTTTCTCTCTCTCTCTCTCTCACGCGCGCACACACACACATATGTTCTACCAATTGCACTCTATAACTTACCACTTGAACGATTTGACTCGTAAGAAAACTTGTTAACTCTAGTTATGATTTTAATTTAATTGTACTATTTTGCGGCAAACACCCCAATCAAAATTCCTCGGTGATAAGAGAAAGCAACATAGTTAAAGCACATTTATCATGCTCTTACTAACAAGAGATTTCTGAAAATAATCATAGACGTTTTAAATATGACATTACACTTTATGAATTTAAGTTAAAGCTTAAAATTTTCATTCTTGAGAAACTATTACAAAAGGTGGATAGATGTTATGGAGATAGAATTCACTGAAATAACTCTATATTTGTAAAATTTCATCCATTTATTGAGATTTATGCCCAAAGTGATTTTTTTTTCCAATTTAGGAGCATTGTGACAATAAAGATCCCTTTTGGTTGAGATTTGCTATCAACATGCCCATTATCGGGTTATTTGAATGATTATATTTTGTAGCTTTGGATCTTATCGACTTTAGTCGCTTACAAAGGATCATATACATGATTTTATGTGGTTTGAATTTGATTACAAATTTATTTCATTATATATTGTATTAATTTTATTGAAGCGGACCGAACCAACCAATTCGACCGAGAACCGGTCGGTGGTCCGGTTCGGGCTAGCTTAAAAACCACCCTTGCATCTAACCAAATTTAACTTGTTTGAACCTATTTGAATTGGCTTGGGACTGGAAAAAAACAGCCGGTTTGACCAAGTATGTATTTTTTAATACTTAAGCGACACTGAAAATATAAAGTGGGCTCTGCATGAGGAGTTTCTAATGGAGAGGGAAGGCATTGCAAAGTGGAAACCAAGTAAAGCAGGGTAGGAGTTTGGTGGTAAAATGATTACAATTTCTCAATGCCACGTGGCGGATTTAGAGATGGGAGAAAGAGCAGTCAACATATCTTGGGAGATTTTAGTCCTTTTAGATTCTAACAATATTTTATCATANTGTGAAACTGAGATATCAATCAATATTATTTTACTATCAGGTGATGTGTGATATGTATTCTAGATTTGCTATTCGAGTGGTTAAACGGAGATCTATGGGATGTATATATTTAATTTTATCATAGAGGCTTTAATATAACTTCTATAAAATTGCCAGTGGTCTAAATATACTATATGAATTTGAGCATTCAATGATTAAAATAAATCATTGGTAGTTAAATGGTGAAAAAAATGTGAACTTTAAGATGGATGTGTGGATAAACAACAATGTACTAAGAAATGACTATATTAGAAAGAGGTGAGACTAGCATGTATTGAAGTTTAATATTAAAAATAGTGTAAGTACTACCTATAGAAAAATATGTGGAACATGAGCTAAAGCTTTTTGGGTGTGCTAAAAGAACAATGAGCTGACAAAAGTTTACTTGGTTAAAATTTGTTTAGAATGATTCAAATAAAAGAAAGCAAACACTTTTCACAGCACTTAATATGAATGTATGGATAGTGGGGATTCGTAGTCTCTCTTTCTCTCTCTCTTTCACGCACGCACCCACGCACATATGTTTTAAACTTACCACTTAAAGGATTTGACTCGTAAGAAAACTTGTTAATTCTAGTTATGATTTTAATTTAATAGTACTATTTTGCGGCAAACACCCCAATCAAAATTCCTCGGTGATAGGAGAAAGCAATATAGTTAAAGCACATTTATCATGCTCTTACTAACGAGAAATTTCTGAAAATAATCATAGACATTTTAAATATGACATTACACTTTATGAATTTAAGTTAAAGTTTAAAATTTTCATTCTTGATAAACTATTGCAAAAGGTGGATAGATGTTATGGAGATAGAATTCACTTAAATAACTCTATATTTGCAGCATTATTAAAATTTCATCTATTTATTGAGATTTATGCCCAAAAAGATTTTTTTTCCAATTTAGGAGCATTTTGACAATAAAGATCCCTTTTGGTTGAGATTTGCTATCAACATGCCCATTATTGGGTTATTTGAATGATTATATTTTGTAGCTTTGGATCTTGTCGACTTTAGTCGCTTACAAAGGATCAGATATAAGATTTGTATATGGTTTGAATTTGATTAAAAATTTATTTTATTATATATCATATTAATTTTATGTTTGTGTGTAGATAAAGTCTGTAAATTGCATGGTTTAGAAAATCGGACCGAACCAACTGGTTCGACCGAGAACCGGTCGGTGGTCTGTTTCGGGCTAGCTTAAAAACCACCCTTGCATCAAACCAAATTTAACTGGTTTGAACCTGTTTGAATTGGCTTGGGACCGGAAAAAAAACGGCCGGTTAGACCAATTATGTATTTTTAATACTTAAGCGACGTTGGAAATATAAAGTGGGCTCTGCATGGAGGGTTTCCAATGGAGAGGGAATGCATTGCAAAGTGGAAACCGAGTAAAGCAGAGTAATAATGGAGTTTGGTGGTAGAAATAATTACTTCTCAATGTCACGTGGCGGATTTTTAGAAATGGGAGGAAGAACAGTCAACATATCTTGGGAGATTTTAGTCCTTTTAGATTCTAACAATATTTTATCATAATGCGATTTTTATATTT
The DNA here is from genome assembly GCA_002079205.1 of Phalaenopsis hybrid cultivar. Taxonomy (NCBI): domain Eukaryota; kingdom Viridiplantae; phylum Streptophyta; class Magnoliopsida; order Asparagales; family Orchidaceae; genus Phalaenopsis; species Phalaenopsis hybrid cultivar. Next base: position 52,613 of record JXCR01124196.1, on the reverse strand, counting down.
CATACTTAATTTTTTTGAAAATTAATTATTAAATTTTAAAATAATTTATGAAAATTATTGTGGTGTTTATTAGTTAAATATTGATGTATTTATTTTATATTTTAATAATCAATTTTTTAAAAATACATCATTTATGTCATATTTAAATAAATTTGTAATTTATTACGTCATACGGTTTAACCTGTGATTCAAACCTGGTCGAACCAGTGAAACTTGAACATTTCCTTCTTCCGATTTGATGTCTGGTTCGGTTTTCACAACATTGGTAAATTGAACTTATTGTACTTTACAAGTGTAACAATCAAGGGTCTTCAATTTTAATTGAATTTTCTTCTCAATAAGAAAAAAAAACCTTGAAGATTGTACATAATAATAAGAAAAAAATTTAGCAATCTTCTCAGTTAAATATTAGATTACCAATCTGAAATGATGAGTTTATTATATAAGACCGCAAGAGGAAAACTTAAAGTCATTCTTTAATACAAGCTTTATTGATTCCAACACTTATGACATGGAAGATCACACTTGCAAAATGAGACTTATGACCATAGCAGAGCATTTCGTCGAGCGTGTGCGTACAATATGTTGGTGAGATTGAATTTAAAAAAAAGTATTCTTGAAGTTTAATCAATTGCACACTTCTCAACACGATCCAAATTTGAGTTTATTTTATCCATAATCTGCACAACATACTTGAATTTTATGCTTGAATTTTTAGCACATTCGTTAAAGTACATTCAAACAAGTTCATTTTCATGCATGATTATCTTAGCATAGACATATAGTGCATTTATCACAAATCATGTGCAACAATTGATTTTCTTTAGCAATTTGATGTTATATTTTAAATGATGTGCACATCTTTTGATGCACTTGCACAAATTTTAATGCATTTATGTGATGCACTTGCATGGCTCTGATTGCATTATATGATGCATTGGCATGACTTTTGGTGCATTTGCAAATTATTCAAGACATTTTGAAAGTTATCTTCTGATGCATGCACAGAACTATCAATGCACTATATTTGAGTAGGTATTCATTTTGAATGTCACTTTCACGACTGACAGTGTTTTTGCTAAGTTGGTTTACTTCATGATATACAACCATCATTGGAAAATTACCTATATCTAACTTGTGTGAATGATTTTTGTTAGAATGTGCACAAATATTTCATTTTGAACTTTTATAATTGCATTATATTCGATTGTTTGATTTTGTTGTTGTTCGTATTGTGAATGTCCATGGATTAGTTTCCATTAGGTATTTTTGAGCATCATAGTTTTTCCTGTATATGAGTTTTATTTTAATGAGATGGGTCCTAGAAGAAATTTTCTCCTTTAAATAGGACTATTCAGTTCATTTTCTCACAAGTCAAGCTCAGCTCAAAGAGTTCTCAAGTGTTTTGAACTATTAGGAGAGTTTTTAAAATGGCGAGAATGTTTTGACTTTGCTTAGGAGCGAGCTTTGAAGTTCACAGCAAAGTCTGTATGAAGTTCGACATGTCTTGTTTGTTTTTAATTTGGGTCATTTTACTCGTGGGGAACAATCCAAATGTTCATTGAAAAGATAAGTCCATGTTTGTTGGCAAACTACCGGGTTCCCCATAAGTTTTATGTCTTCAGTTCTGGTTCTTGCCATTCATTTTGCATGACATGTCACACATGATTAGTGTTCATTTATTCATTTTGTGTTTTTTTTTTTAATTTTCATCAAATTAAATGATCTAATGAATTCATTTTTGTTTTGTTATGGACAATTCCTGCTAGTGAAGATTTTTTGTTGACTTCTGGCATCTCCTCTATGTAGGGGCATTTATAGGATTTGTTGGGTCTTCCCATCTCAGTTAAAAAGTGCACATGATTGCAATCCTAAGGCACCATGACCAAGATTCTTCAAACTCACCACCACCACCACCCCACTAACAAAAATGTCAACAAGCCTTTACCCCAGTAAGTGGAGTTGACTATATGAATCTTTTTTCTCCATTGTCCTATTTAGTGTCATATTTTTATTTAATTCTAATAAATTAAGATAATTTTTTATACAACATACGCAAGTCTTGTTAGGTCTACCTCTACCTTTCTTAATATAAGTCGAATCTAAAACATTACTCTCGTAACCGAATTGGGTTCTCAGATGGTTTTCTTTTAATGCGACCAAACCATCTAAAACGTCTCTCTCTAACCTTGTATGCCACTAGAGCACTACAACCCTTTCATTGATATATATTCGTTTTGTATTTTGTCTCTAAGTGTAAAGCCACTCATCCACTTGAGCTTTCTCATCTTAGCAACACTTTATTTTATGCTTCTCTTTTACAAACTAGTATTATGCTCCATAAAGCATTCCAAGTCTCAACACCATCTTCTAAAACTCTCATTTAAGTCTAAGAGGTACTTTTATAGCACACACTAGACCCAATGCATTCCTCCTCTTCAACCATCCAATTTGAATTCTACTAATAACTTCCCCATCTATATCACCTCACCATCACTTTGAACAATAGTCCCGAGATATCTAAAATGTTTACTTCTTTTAATGTTGTGATCACCAATTTTTATAACCCTGTCATTAGATTTAATATTACTAATATTATATTTCATGTATTTAGTTTTAGATCTACTCAAACGAAAACCTTTAGATTCTTAAGTTGACTTTCATAAATCAAATATTTTTTTAACCCTCTATAATCTTATCCACAAGAAGAATATTGTCAGCGAAAAGCATACACCAATGTACATCCTCTTATAATTGTTTAGTAAGAACATCATAACCAAAACAAAAAAATATCAGCTTAAAGCTGATCCTAGATGTAATCCAACTTAAATAGAAAATACTCGATTAATCCTTACTGCCTTCGAACACAAGTAACAACTTTAGTATGCGTTTCTTTAATGATTTGAATATAAACAATATCAACAATTTGCTTTTCTAAAACTCTCTAAAGTACTTCTCTTGGAATGTTATCATAAACATTTTCTAAATCAACAAAAATCAGATGCAGACCTTCCTTACTCCATCAAACCTTTCAATAAATGTTGAACTTCTTTACTAAACTTGTTTGACATGAATCCAAACTGATTTTGAGAAATTTTTGTATCACTTCATAACTTGTGTTCAATGATTTACTCTCATAACTTTAATGTATGTCATTAATATAATTCTTCTATAACTTGCACTCTTGTTCATCCCTATTATTCGTAAAAATAGAAACCAATAAACTATTTCTTCGCTTATCAAGTATCTTTTTAGTTTTTAAAATAATATTAAAAAGTTTAATAAGTCAGGAAATTCTCAATTCTCCTAAACATTTTCTCTTATATTGGAATACTATTAGGTTCTACAGTTTTTTTACACTTCATTTTTTTAAAGTTTCTTCAACTTCTATTTTACTAATGCGGCAGTAAAAATAAATATTTTATTATTATTTACGATATTAAGATCATTAAAATTGATCGTATTTTCATAAACTTTATTGAAAAATTTGTCAAAATATCTTACCCACCTATGTAGGATGTCAAAAATGCTCGTTTGCGAAGAGCTTGTGTTCGGCTCGTTAAGTAGCTCGTGTGCAAATCGTTTATTAAGAAAACAAGTCAAACACGAATAAATTTTTTAAACTTGAATTATAAATGAGTCGATTACTAGCAACTCTTTGTTCGATCGCATTTGACTCATTTTAGTTCAAAAAAAAATATATTAAATATTTATATAATAAAATTTTATATATTTATATCTATGTTTAAATCATAACAACTCGTCTGATTATGTGTTTTTGCACCTTCTATTGCATATAATTGGTGTAGGCATGAATCCAACACTCTACATCTATTTTTTCTAATTAAGTTTAATGAGTCAATTTCGAATGAGTCGGACACGAGCAAAGCTTGAACTCGCTCAAACTAGGCTCGTTTACAACCCTACACATATGTTGAATATTCTTATCTAAAAGTACTTTTTCATCCTTGTTACATTTTACTTGAATTAAATCTTTATTTATCTTATCGTTTTGTTTGGCTAGTTTATAAATAGTTCTTTCACCCTCTTTAATATTTAATTTATTATAAATATTATTAAAAGCAGATTCCTTAGCCTCACAAATTATTTTCTTGGATTCCTTATAAAGTCTTTTATATTTTTCTCAATTCTCCAAACTTTTATATTTAAACCGATTTTTATAACAAAACTTCTTATTTTTTAGCTTTTCTTGCACATTTTTATTCAACTATCATCTCTTTTTATTCATAGGAGTTTTTTCTTTTGATTCCTTTAAATACATGATTTGTAACTTGGTTTATAGTATTTATTATTTCATCCCACGTCATATTAACTTCTCATGATATCTCAAATTTTAAGATATTGAAGTTTACTAATAAAAAACAATTTTATTTTTGTTTTTTAGGTCTTCTTATCTAATTTTATGACAGCATTTCGTTACATTTTTATATCTTTCTACTTTTCATCTTAAAATCTGATGTTGGGACTTAAATTTTTTTACTTTGAATAATATTTTGTGCACTTCAAACTCACCATGCTTAAACAATTTGTGCTCTTCAAACTCATTACATTTTAACAATAATAAAATCTTTTATATTGATAATCAATTTGTGCTCTTCAAACTTACCATGCTTAAACAAATATGTATGGGATTTTATGCATCTGCTTAAAAAAATGATGTGGATGATGAAGCTCTTCTGAATTGTTAAAATGACGCGCACAAGTTCTTAACTTACCACGACTATAAAAATGTCTATAGATTTCAATACGTACACAAAAAACATCATGAACTTGATAAGCTTTTCTCGCTATGTCAAGATGATGCTCATGAGTACATATGCTGTGGTTGCGTGGTGAAATTGATCTGAACTATAAACCTTTATGTGTGAGAGGTGGTTGTCAACTAGTATGCAACAAAGTGATGCAATTTTTTTCAATTTCGAAATGTACTAACTTTTTTCTTTTTATAATATTCCGTTTTTATACGTCCATTTTTTTTAACTCTTCTTATTCTTTGCATTTTTTGTAGTTTTTCTTTTATAGAGAATATAGAAAAGGTGAGGAAAAAAATGATTGACAATAGATTTGAACACGGACGACTGATGATAAGAAGATTGTCAAAGGGCCTGACCTTTTTGGTGAGATTAAAAGCTATAAAATGCTATTAATCTTTAGTTTAATATTTAGTGGAGTTTAGGTGGGTTTCGAGAAATAGGGATTAAAATTAGGTTCTATTCTCACTTTTGCTGATAGCTATAAGTGGGGCTTTGGAGTTGTTTATAGACTAGAGTCCAGTCTTGGAGAAGACTTTGGATGTTGAGAGAGATGTTATAATTTAAAGTAGGTGCTTGTGTAAGTATCAAATAAAATTAATGTGATTAACGTTAAGTACTGAATCTCACCAAAGGTTGGTAAAGTTTAAGGTTATCAAGCTCCAAATAAAATGAAGCTAGGCTTCTTCTAAAAATATTTCATTCAATGCAAAAAAATTAATTATATATTAAGTTCTATTTATAAGTAAAAAAAAGGGACTTTTTTCCTTCATTTTGTAGGGAAAAATTGGAGAAAAATAGATGGTTAGCCACTTAATAAATGAAGATATTTTCAATTTCTTCATTAAAGCGTTTTCATTTTTCATGCTGCTTCGTTAAAGTGACCATAGATAATTTCAAGAACATTTTGAAACGTAAAAATGAAAACAAAACAGCATTTAAATAATTTAAACATTGTGGCTTGTCATGGTTAATAATACGTGTGCTTATTTATGGACCTGATCTTGATTATACCTTTGATCTTGTTCTTGTAATAGACTTAGTGGGATTTGATTTATCTATTTGATGTGTTACATTAACTCTCATTCTTAATTAAAATATTTGTTACAAATTTAAAATCCAAAATGTCTTACATCAGTTTAAGAGCTATGCTCTCTAAATCTGTGTGGTAAGTAAGTGTCACTGGCAAATGGCTTATTCTTTTAATGAGCTAAAAATTGAGGCCTACTAGCTCGATCACTGGGTACATCCTAGATGATGTAATCACTTATAGGTACGAGATGTAGTGCATGTGGGAAACTGTCTCTTGTCCAGAAGTCAAATTGAACAAGTGGAGATTTGCGAGCTTCTTCATATAATAAACATAATGAATTAGCATTTCTATAATCACATCAAGATAATAGGCATTAGATATGATTTTCTTAAGAAATGGTCTACATGCTCTTGCATGTTATTATTTAAACTTAGAGATATTATAACTCGTAGGCAGTTGTGAATCAAAACATAATCAATTTATTTAAATTTCTTTATTACCTATTATGATTTTCCCTTGAAGTCTAGTCTTTGTTGTTGAAGATGTTTGTTTTTTTTAGGTGTTATGAAAGTTTTGAAAATTTTTACTTGCATAAATAAAAGGTTAGAGTATTAATAAGATGAGAAGTTGGTTTTATCAAAGACTATTTCAAAATATGAGATTTTAGGTGTTTTAAAATTAGTATTATTGTATGTAAATTGAATGGTGGATAAATTTAATTCTCAATTTTCTAATATTTTTTTCTATAATACACATTTGCAAGTATTCTAAAATTTGATTGACTATCTCAGTTTGGCAATTAATTTGAGGGTGGAAAACTTCGTGCTTAATAATTTTCTCCCTTGGCTTTTAGCAATATGAAATAAATTGAAAATCACAGTCAAATACAATAGTCAACAATAAGCCATGTAAACATACGATCTATTTAAAGAAGACCTAACAATATGGTAGCATCAAAAGTGTTTTAAGCGCGGCAAAAATAAGCCATCTTAGATAATCAATTAACTATCATTGATAAATTATCATGTTTTTCATTTGTGTAGGATAATCCTAAGACAAAATATATTGCAAGAGCTTTCCTAATCATATGCAGATTGGGCAACGCAACATGTCAATTTGATTTATTTTAGTGGTTCTAGCTTTTTTACATGTCAGGTATTGTGCCTACAAAATTCAAACATAACATTTAAATGAAAGCCGGTAAAATTAATTTTTATTTAAATAATTGATTTTATATTTTTTAAATTATGTGGCTATTCCTTCAAATACAATTCAGAGAGGAAAGCTTTTCTTAGTTCAGTTCTTGGAATACAAAGTTATTTTTTCTTATATGGATAACAATTCATGACAGAGAATGTTCCTTCTAGGCTTGGAGGATTATTTAAGTGTTCCATATGAACTAAATGAAAGTCTGGTAAATTGGATACTCATCTTGAATTCGGTCAAATTCTAGTGTTTTAAATTCTATAGAAGAGATGATTAAGGCTACCCTAAATAAGATATCAACATATTTATTTTTTATTCCCAGTGTGTGTTGCAGAACAAAAGCTTAACCGTGAAAAAAACTCAAACCATCTTTTGCATGTCTATGATTTATTTTTGTTGTGCGTGTAGATGATTTTGAGTGTGATGATCTGAGATAAAAACGAACACTACTGACTTAAAGATTAGTTAAAAACATAAAATATTTATCATACGTTAAGTATTATTGTTTGTCGCATTTGGCTTATCACTAAAAAGGGCTACTAGATGATTTTGTTGTCTTAAAAATTTTATCAATTCTAATTTCTGAAGGATCAATGGTCACCCCAAAGACTTTTAAAAATCATACAACTTAATGATATGTAAGTCATTAAAATCTTAACTTGAGTTATTGCCTTATGTTTTGTAAGGATCCATAAAAATTTTCCAATTTAAAAAATTGGTAATGGTTGCGATGACTGTACTGTAGTCTTTTATAAATTTGTTATAAATGATAGCTAGATCTTGAAAAACGTATACTTTTGTCAAATTCTTGGGTAAGGACTAAAATTACTTGAACTTTGAAATTGTCAAGTTTAATTTCATCAATAGAAATAAATAATCCTTGAAATTGGCCTCATTTTATAAATAGCAACATTTCTTCACGTTGATGCACAATTCTTCCTTTCTAAGAGTTTGAAGTTTTTTCAAAAGCATCACAAGTGATTTGTCTCACTTAAATTAAAAATTTAAATATCATCAAAGTAAACAACCCGATTAGAATAATGTTCATTACCTCATATATGTTTTTAGGGCATTTAAAAACTCAAAGGACAACACCAATCATATATAGACTCCATCAGAGGGCTTAAAAGTAATTTTTCATTTATCTCTTAATTGAATATTAATTTGTGATAATCAATATTTAAATCAATTTCAGAAAAGAAATTAGCCTATGAGATTAAATCTAACTTATAGCTGGTTAAGTAATTGGAAATTTATACTTAACAATTAGTTTGTTAACAACTATCAATACACATCATTCGTGTGCCATCTTTCTTAAAGATTAATAAGGTTGGGAATGTAAAGGGACTAATATTCTCTTTTATGAATTATGAAGCTCGATACATTCCAGTGGAATTTGCTTATAATGAGGAATGTTTGGAAGTTGCGAATTGGGACTTAGTCAATAGCATATTTAATAGATCTCTAGTACTTCATTTGGCACAACATTACTAAATTCAAAAAGAGCGATGAATGAACTGTTTTTCTTTTTTAATATGCAATAAATGTAGGGACATATTAGAAAAAATTTTGTTCATTGTTTCTAAATTAATAGTTTAAAAATATTGAAGTTAGAGAAACAAACATGTAGAGGTGTTGGAACTAAGATTATGCAATAAGTTTACCTATGACAATTTGTTGAAGATTAACACATTTCTTTGGAATGAATTTGCATAGCAAGTTAGAGTTGGCTTTATGAGGTGCTGTAATGGTTGTTTTTTATAGTTTTGATATTTATAAGTTTAATGACATTGTTATTATATTTGCAATTATAAATATTTTTTATCGTAGATCATATTTGAATTATACAACCAGGGTACCTTGTATGATGTGATGGATATTTCTAAGTAGAACATTACATATTAATTTTTATCGGACCAAGAGACCCACTTGTGATGGGTGGAGATGTTTGATTGACCTAACTGGCATGAAAAGGATTAGGGTGTGGTACAGCCTCAAAAATTGATTTTAGTAATTGTAAATAGAGATGACATTCATTACATATCTTCCATTTATAATTAACTTAATTTTTACCATTGCAAGTAACATATATATTAAAAATATTTCATCTCTAATTTGTTGCCTCAGTTTTAGGTACAGTTAAACACATATCTCATCATATTGATTGAGCTTCATTAAACCTTGTGTTATCATAAACTTCTTTCACGTTATCACTTATGGGATTCTTGTTTCATCTTAAAAGAAAAAAAATCTAAGCTTTGATTGATTTTGAATATAAATTTTTTTCTCATATTTTTAGAAATTTTATCAAAAAGAGTTTTGGGTAAACATTCTATGGTAATAGATGGAGTGGGTCTAACATTAAATATATGTCATGAAGTGAAAGTGTTTTTCTCATAATAGAAGACTTCTAGGATTTGCATATCAAATAATTCAGCTTCTTTCATATTGTGCACTTTAGATCTGATGATAAATTTATGGGCTAATTGTTAATCATTATCAACACAATTAGTCATAGCAATAAATTGTTTAAAAATATTTATATTTTTTTGTTTTAGGAAGATTATCTTATCTTAAAGTCAATAACTGTCTATGCAGCTTTTTATCATGATGCCTAGGCTCGTAATATCTCATTCATTATAATCCAAGAGTGATTCTTTCTATCCTCTATTTTTTAGCTAAGGATTTTGGCATGTCAAATCAATTTCATTTTGACTAATATAACTCTCCGATAGTCATCCATGTCATATCAGTCAAAGAAGTAATTTGCTTGGACTAACCAATCTAAGGGTGTCATTATAGGTGGGATCTACAACTCTTCTTTTGAAGGATCATTAAAATTATCGACGTTTATATGAAATTGGTCTATTCTACTTCAATTCCTAAAGTTGGGTTATCTTCTATGTGGTTGGTCTTCACCTAGGTTTGACTAAGATTTATTGTTTTGTGCGTAAGGTGGGGGGAACTTTTAGCTCTTGAATCTATTTTTTATTTTTATCAAATATTGATTTGCTCTTAAGGTCATTTTCATGACTCTCAACATCTAAAGAACCAAGCATTCAAGTCAGGTTATTAAATCTTGGTAAACTAATTTGGTTGTTCTTGTATGATTTTGAAAAAAAGAAGAGAGATGAGATATAAATCGTGATAAATATGAGAGAGTGAAAGTTAAGAGATAGATATAAATATATAGTGAATTTTAAGCTAAAAGAACTTCTAGGTGAGGAATGAGAAAAAAACTTTTATGTCATAAGCTCATTTTAGGCAGTCTAGACGTTTCTTAATAATTTTTTTTGTTTCAAATACACCAAATTTTATGCATGTATATTTTTGCATGTAATTTTGTATGCAAGAGAAAGAAAAAATAAATATCTTTAGATTTATAAGCCTCAAAACCTTCAAATTGCAAATTATTTCAAAGTTTTTTTTTTGACAATTAAACTAATTTTTACGATGTTTTGACCGTACTAGCATGTATGAATCAAATTTCATAAGAACTTTCTACTTGACTGTGATTGGGCAACAGTACCACCGGGATATGTAATCTTCTAGGAAGTCCTCATGTTGTACCTATTTTTAATGTCAATCATTTAAAAAATAATTATATTTCATTATAAATTTAGAAACATAAAATTTAAAGAAGATTATGTAAAGTCTTGTTGCAGCAAAAGTAAACTTTTGGTTTGGTTTTTTGTTTTTTGTTTTTTCCTTTTTTTTGTGTGAAATGGAGCACTTTCTTACTAAGGATTTAACTCGAGATAAAAGTTTACGAAAAGTTTACTCAGGGATATTGGTCAAGTTTAATGGCGGAGTTCTATAATTAAATTTTATACTTTCACTTTAGAGTTATAAGAAATATATTAGATGTCTAAACTATTATGAAATAAATTTATCGTTAAAAGTGATTCACTAATCTCAAACTTATTTGACTCACAAGCTTTTGGAGGCATGTCAACCATAAAAAATGTTTCTTTGGTTGTCCAAAAGTTATGACTAGATTCACTTCTCATATTTGTTTTGATGCTAAATATGATGTTTATAGGCGACTTTTTCTTGGTGAGATTGAAGTTATAAAAGTCTGAATCTTTAGCTTAATTTTTATAGAAAATGCTCTTCAAGTTTCTAGAGTGTTGATGGAGTTGAAGTGTTAGAGAGTATTGAATATTAAGACTAGTTTAGAGTGGACTAATGTGGGCTGTTTTGGAAGATCACTTTTGTGATTTTTAGGCAAGATAAATGAGTGGAACTATTTGCAGAGTATTAGTTTTAGATGCATTCTTATGAGCTAGGATAGATGGAGTCTAGAAGAATGTCAAGTAGTAGGGAGCAAAATCAGTCCTAGTCTCACCTAAGTTAGCTAAAGGCTATTATGTGGTATTTTGAGGTAATTTTGAGGCTTGAGTTGATTGGTAGCTGGTCGTAGAGATAGCTTAGGTTGTTAAGAAATATGATTGGATGATTTAGAGTAGGTGCTTATGTAAGTGGCAAATAAAAATAGAAATAATAATAATAAATCAATTCTCACAAAAGACTGGTATCATTTAAGCCCACAAGCTCTAAACAAAGTGGAGTATTCAAACAAAAATATTGCATTCAACACTAAAAGTTCCGTTTAGGCCTTATTTGATAAGCCAAAATTAATCCTATAGCTTTTTCAATTTGGAGGGGAAATTTTGAGGGAAAGGGATAGGCTGGGCACTTAAAGAAGTATGAGATTTCTAATAGTCTTATTAAGAACTTTTTATTTTTTATTTTTTGCTACTTCACTAAGGTGGCCGACCATACATGATTTGAAGGAAATTTTAAAATGCAAAATAATAATAATAATAAAATAAACATAAGCCTATATTTAAGTGATTTAAATATTAGGCCTTGTTATGGGCTTTGAAACGAGTTATGTTAATGGATTTGTTCTTTTTTGGACTTTTGTTGTTACTCCTCTAATGAGTCGAATGAGCTGATTTGAATTATCGACATGATGTGCTAAATTAATATGAGCAAGATTTAAGGAATATTAAACTTAAAACTTGCCAAACAGTTCAGATGAAAACTTTCAATTTCAGNGGGGGAAAGGAGTTCTAACTCGGTGTGAAATTCTGCTATTCGGTTTTGTGCAAGGAGCCTTAAGAGATTAAGCCCCAAGATAGGGTATTCCTGAGGTGACGGTGGAATAAGACCACTGACAGTCAAAGTAGCGAGGTGAGAGACAATAAGGCGTACGAAGATACCGTTATTGAAAAAAATAAAATCTTAGTTGAAAAAAAGATGCGCAAAAGCTGAAATGCAGCTTGTGTAAAAGATAGACCTAACAAGAAAAAGTATTTGACAAAATTACTTGATATTAAGGGTCCGTTTGGGCCGTTTGCAACTGTATGAAGAAACTGTTGTAGAAGAAGTTGTTGTTTAAAAAACTGCAGTGATTATTATTATTTTTTATTTTTGAAAAAGTCATACAGTAGCTTTCCTAATAGCCACCGCAGTTAGCAGAGTTGGTGAGAAAATGCAGCTGAATTTTTGAAAAAAACAGGCAATACGCAACAGAAAAAACTTGGGTACGGCAAATCACCATCGCCCCAAACACACCCTAAGTATAACGAAAGAAATTAATTCAAAATTGAAAGTTTCTTCCAGAACTGAAGAGTTATATGAGAATCCAAGAGTTTCATCTGGTAAAGAAACTTCCGTTTTGACTGACTTTAGACCAGAAAAAACTCTAAATTTACAGTCTTAAAACAATTTCTGGACTTCTTTTCACCTCGTAATTTTGAAAATGTTTAAAAGGACTTGCTGATTTCTGAAAAGAAGGGATATTTTACTTTTTTACGTGTTTCAATTAAGGCTGTAATTGAGCTCACACAATCAAAACAATCACACCTTAGATCAAACCTCGTTTGATCATTCTAAGAGTCGTGTATGTACAGTCAGAGCTCAAGCCAAGATTTCACATATATGTATTATTTAAAAAATTTTTAGAATTGAACTTGGCTACAACTTGCTTGACTAAATTAATTACAGCAGTACTTGAACAAGCAAATAAACAAACCAAAAATTAGACACAGCGNTTCTTCCAGAACTGAAGAGTTATATGAGAATCCAAGAGTTTCATCTGGTAAAGAAACTTCCGTTTTGACTGAGTTTAGACCAGAAAAAACTCTAAATTTACAGTCTTAAAACAATTTCTGGACGTCTTTACACCTCGTAATTTTGAAAATGTTTAAAAGGACTTGCTGATTTCTGAAAAGAAGGGAAATTTTACTTTTTTACGTGTTTCAATTAAGGCTGTAATTGAGCTCAGACAATCAAAACAATCACACCTTAGATCAAACCTCGTTTGATCATTCTAAGAGTCGTGTATGTACAGTCAGAGCTCAAGCCAAGATTTCACATATATGTATTATTCAAACTTTTTTTAGAATTGAACTTGGCTACAACTTGGTTGACTAAATTAATTACAGGAGTACTTGAACAAGCAAATAAACAAACCAAAAATTAGACACAGCATTTATACTAATAATATTCATTGTTCGATCGTTGAAAACCTATATTTATTGATTGTAAATCAAGAGCTAGAGGTTGAGAACTATAAAAAAATATTGAGATGAGCATTAAATAAACTTACTATTTAACATCATTTAATCATTGCAACAATTCATTAATTTGAGTTGATTAGACTAGCACATAATGCTCAATTTAAAAACTAGCATTGATGTATAAGTTGATTATTTTAGAACTCCGTTAAAAGTAAATTTCTTATAATTTTTTAATCAAATAAAACATCACGGGCCATTGCATCTATTCAAGGTGTCGATGTTTGATTTTCTATTAGAGGAATAATTTTCCCATGCTCTCCTTCTGATAGTGAAGTTTCAAATAACCTCGTATTCTTAACACTATGTCTAAATATTCCTGTAAAAAAGTAAGTCTAAAACAAAAGCATTATTGCCAATCTGCTGCAATATATGAAATAATCTGTAATGAATTAACTAGACCATATAATTTAGTCTTTCCACGAGTGCAACCAAACCCCCAAATCTTCTTGGAATGCAGACTCAATCCTATGCTAACCTCTTATGTTGTGATTTGAGTTCATACTAAGAGGATAGAATTGATTTGAAAGAAATTTTAGGTGTTTTTGGAAGGTTCTCTAAAAGATTATCAATCAGACAAGGATACCTCTCCAAAGAGATTATAACTTCTAGAGGGGAAAAACTGACTTTCGGGCCTCCATGTTGTATTATTTTACTACAAAATTAAAATGACTTCTCTCTCCAACGCGAGAAGTCTCTTTTTGATCATACCTTGTTGTGATTATCTTCCTCTAGTAGATTCTCCAACTCCATTGATACTTCTCTAGACTCAATCATTCACAAAATCTTTCTCCTTCAAGTAGAAATTTTCCATCCTCGAAAATCATTATTATCATCTTCTTTTTCATCACCTTGTAAGTCGATCACATATTTCCTTTCTTAAATAACAAAAGTGGCTGCCGGTTAAGACAAAATCACCCCCATTGCGGCTGAACGTTTTGTTCTTAACCTACCAAATCTTACAAATCACATTCCTCATGCCTCTTTAATTTGTCTACATTATCCTCAATGTTGAATTCATCACCAAAATCTTTCATTTCTGTAATTAACCACTACAATTTTCACCAATAGAATCCAAAGTATATGAATCATCTCTCAAAGTGAATCTTCTTTTTCGAATTTTAGAGGTATTTGATGAACAAAAAATCATCTAAACGCTTTCGATCAAATTCATTTCTCTTATTTATATGAATATGTGAAACAAAAGACTAAATAAAATACATAAAATATGTACATTGTATAAAAAAAATTAATAAATTATTCTTATTTTTGAAGACATTATACGTTAATCATAAAATCTTAATAGCTAATTTTTTATAAAGTTAAGGTTAATGCATCATATATCTCCCACCATTTTGTTGTATTAACTTATAATCCAACATTTAAAAAATATTTTAATCATTAGAGAAATTCAAAATTATATGGAAGTTTTAATTAATGAGAAAAGTGCTAAAATAGTCCTCGACTATTTACATGGAGTCGTTTTAGTCCCAGAGTTTATACAAGTATCAAAATAGTCATTTGACTATTTTAAAATTAAGCTTCAAGAATCCTCCATAGGGACTATTTCAACCTCAATATAAACAATATGGGGACTACATTGGCACTTCTATGAACTCTGGAACTAAAACAACCCCATGTAAATAGTCGGGGATTATTTTGGCACTTCACACTTTAATTAATTATAATCAGGAGTTTCTTATCTCTAATATAGACGATGAAGTCAATTGAGAAAAGGCCACCAATATAAATAAAAAAATATTTATATTAATCTATGGTCATTTTATAATTTGAATCTCACATTAACTACTAATAACTGCATAGAAATCAGCCATCAATTATCCATCTCATTGTATTATAGACTAGTATTATATAAAAAATCTCTAAATTAAGATAACATCTGGCTTAATGCAATAATTGTCGAAGTTTACACTATATTTCTTTTTCGTCCACTCCAAATTCACTACTAATTACATCATTCACTCTTTCAAATTCATCATAAACATAATCAATTTGTCAATCTCATCACCATCGACTAATCTAAACATTTTCACTAATAAATTTGTAAACTTCAAAGCATAATCCTCAATATTTTTAAAATATAGTCTTAAGTATAGTTTCTTTCTTTTCCTTATAATCAACATTAAATCTAAATTTTATCCAATTTTCAAAAAACAAATGAGTCGTAAATTTTTAATTAGTTATATTCTCACAAAAAAAAAGAAAAGAAGTAACAAAAAAAAAAATGAAGTTCGATCTCATCAATNCTATTCTAACACCAAAACTTCAATTTTTACATACATGCCATCTTACCTAAACAAAAAATGGTGTATTTAACCCAAAAAAATAAATAAAGTTAAGTAGTATTTTTGATGTGATATGAAAGATTTCAGTGGTTTAAATGTAAAAAAATAAAGTTTAGGTATTAGATATGGAAATACATGAGAATTGAATGGTATGTTTATAAATGACCCTAGAAATTAATGATGACATCTAATAAATTTACCATTTTTCAAAGCATTTTTTTTCCTGAATTCAAGCAAACAATTTAGCCCTTATGTCATTGTTTAATTTCTTCGTGAATCTACCGAATATAAAAGTAGTTAATTTGGTTGTATTTATTTAACAGGATGCTTTTTATATATATATTTTCTTAACCAAACTATAGTCTTATTTCATCAGTCTTTGAAAGTTGTTACTAATCACATAAATAATATAAAAAGCTGATAGCTTTTTAGCTCTTAATTCTCTGATTACTTAATTTAATTATTTTAACACTATGACTGTTTTTGGCTTTAGATGCATACAGTACACAGATTGAGCCATTCAACACTTTTCTTTGTTTACTTGTCTCTCCTAAACATGCTTATCTCATGATGTTACATACATTTTTTTAATTTAAGCGGCTGTAAATATCACTAATTACACTTTTCTCGATCAAGGTAAAATATATAAAAAAAAGATTTTAGCTGGCACTTAAACAAACTTACTAAGAAGATGATATAAAGGTGCTTCCATTCCAATCATCATATCACAAGCTCAGTTGGTGTCCTCTCTAAGGAAAAAAAGATGGGGAAGATTTACATACATATCACTTAATTGCTTGCATTTACATATCTTACACCTAAACTTCAATTTTTGCATCTATGCCGCCTTACCTATGCATGAAAATGTGTATTTCACTTTTTAAAAGTTAAAATGACGGTATTTTGATGTAATATGAAAGGTTGGAGTGTGTAAATGTAAATAAGTACAATTTGGATGTTAGATATGTAAGCACACAAGAATTGGATGGTATATATGTAAAT
The DNA here is from genome assembly GCA_002079205.1 of Phalaenopsis hybrid cultivar. Classification (NCBI taxonomy): domain Eukaryota; kingdom Viridiplantae; phylum Streptophyta; class Magnoliopsida; order Asparagales; family Orchidaceae; genus Phalaenopsis; species Phalaenopsis hybrid cultivar. The sequence continues at coordinate 35,707 of JXCR01124196.1, read as the reverse complement.
GCCCATAAAAAATAAAAGAAAAAAGAAAAAAAAAGAGCTTTTTTGAATAGTTTATTTCAACATTTTCATATTTTAAATTTTATGTCCTGTTTAGTATATTTACTTAGACATGTGCCAAGGTGTTATATTTATTGAGGGGCATATCAACTTTTAGTACTGTTTCTAACAAAATCATAAATTACATTTTAAATTTATTTTAAAGTATGGTACCCTCTTCTCAGTGCTACACAACATGGTAGTTCTTCTTCTTTTAATTTCTGTTAAATGGAGACTCTGATCTTGTTCTGATATATTTAAGGGCCATTTACATACATACCGCCAAAACCCTATATATTTACACATGTATTAATGAAATCTTACATTTTACATTCATACAGTAATCCTAGTCCCTTATATCACATAGAAAATATCAATACTTTAACTTTTAATAAAGTGGAATATACATCTTTTCATGTAAAAATTAAAGTTTAGGCATTAGATATGTAATTAGATAAGAATTGAGTTGTAAGCAAGAAAATCTTTTAAATTCTATTGTGCTGCCTTGACTCACTTGAAGTGGTCTTTCAATTTGTTTTTTAAACATAAACATGCATAAATTTAAATTTTTTTTAATCTCTATGTTGATGTGTAGTATTTCTAGATATAAATTCATTATGAAAATTTATTTTATGAATATTTTTTGTTTCTTTTTTATTTCTAGATCAACTAAGGGGGTGATTTATTTATTTAATTACATCAAGATATTTTTGTTATCTATTATATTCAATTTGTGTTTGTTTGATAACCAAATTATGTCAATATTATCAATTTTATCTTAAAAATGAATTATATGTTTTTTCTGTGGGCTTTTTATTAAAAAAAGGGGATTTACATACATACCTTGCATTTCAGCGGATTTGCGTGTCTGACCCCGAAACTTTGATGTCTACTTATGTACTTATATAACATTCTATAGTCATAATTGCATCAAAACACATGCATGAAAATGCATGTTTTACTTTAAAAAACATCAATGCTATTGATAAACATAAAAATTTCTTTTAATTTTTATGTGATGTTAAAGATTTAGTTGTTTTAAACTTAAAAAAAAACTAAAGATTATGTGTTAGATATGTAAATACATACAAAACATGGCATGTGTATGCAAATCCCATTAAAAAAATATCTAAACTTATTGTACTTATTTTTAAATTTAAATGTATTAATTTCATTGTGATGGCACATTCTTGCTTTGTTTGGTTTGAATGTCTATTTTATTTTCCTTCTTGTGTTACATCTTACAAAACATAAGATTTATCTAATTTTCTTCTATGTTGACAATTTATTTATTTGCAAACTTAACAGAGAATTTAATTGGAAAGGGAGGGCATGCAGAGGTGTACAAAGGCCGTCTCCCTGACGGCCAATTCGTGGCCGTCAAGAGGTTAACTAAGAAGGAGAAAGAAGAAGAGAGAATCGGTGATTTCTTATCGGAGCTCGGAATCATTGCCCATGTGACTCACCCAAATGCTGCACAACTAGTGGGATTTGGTGTTGAGGGTGGCTTGCATATGGTTCTCCAATTCTCTCCGCATGGAAGCTTGGCTTCCGTACTTCACGGTATATTTTTTCAGTAAATTATCAAAATAGTCCCCCGATTATCTACATAGGACAATTTTAGTCACCATAGTTTATAAAATTGTCAAATTAGTACTCAAACTTTCTTAATGGGGGCTAAAAGAGTCATCCGTGGTGACTATATATAAGGCCATATGGAAAGAGTCTAAGGACTAAATTAACACTTTTATAGACTCTGGAGCTAGCCATTTTCAAGGAGTTGGGGAATTATTTTGACAGTTTTCTCTTTTTAGTAACTTGGTTCTCCTCTTTGCGCTTTTACTGAGATAGATAGCCTTTTATTATCTGTTCTTGTCTAGTCATAGTTTAATCAGACCTTAGAATGAGAAAATTCTAATTGACATAGCAAACTTGAGAATCTTTGAATTGAATAACACATTCTGAGTCTTTACTCATAGGGTATGGTCTACTGGTTTAAGCCAGTTAAGTCGAGCTTGAACTACTA
>JXCR01124196.1:23157-33260 GCA_002079205.1 Phalaenopsis hybrid cultivar | reverse complement strand
CCTGAATTTTTAGGGGCTTCCTCTCAGCAATGCAATTTATCAGGATTTAGTAAATCCTGTAAATCCGATGGAACTGTTTGACAATTTCAGTGGCCGTTAGGCAATCGGAAGCCTGCAAACTTAAATCTCAAGCTCCCGCGAAGTTAAATCCACGGATTCGCAGGATTTAAGATTTAGTGGATTGGAAGTCGAAATCCATGGAATCCGGAATTGTGGGATTTATTTTGCTTAAAATCCGGCGTAAATTCATTGTCAGACAGCCCCTTGAGCTTCGGATCAGTTAGCTGTTCCGCCATTGTTGATAAGCTGTGGTTTAATGGAGTTGCAGGTGGTTCGGATTCTGCGGGGAGAAGAAGGAACGCAGGAGTTTAATGGAGGAGATTTGAGGCCGAAATATGCGTGCGAGTTCGAAGATTATACTTGCTCTAGGTATCTGAGTGATCTCCACCGGCACAAGCAGCTGGCTTTGGAGCAGTGATGAGGTTTAAATGTAAGGGGAAGTTCTGTAAAGGTTAAGTTTGTTTGAGGTATTTTTGCAAATTGAAGAGTTTGCAGATTTGGAGCCTCTCTCTCGCGATTTAAGAGGAGATGAGCGGAGTTCTTAGCTCTTTATAGTTAAAAAAAAAGAGAGATTTGTGGGAACATGAATATAAATTATGATGGATGAGCTTTTAACATTTGCTTTAAAATTAGTGTCTCTTATGGGTATTTGTATTCTATTAATCTTTAAGACAAATTCAACGATTTGCAAAACTTTGGATAAAATATGTAAATTTGGTAAAAATCATTCATATTCTGCAAAAAAAATGGTATAATGTAAATTCAACGACTTGGAAAAACTTGGTAGCCATTTTTACATGTGTAGCACATAAGAGTTTTGTATTTACATATCTAACATCTAAACTTTCATATTCACAAAGATAGCATTTTTAAGCTTTAAACTTATGATTTTGCTTTTTAAAAAATGGTTACAAATGTACCACATAAGAGTTATGTATTTTCATATCGCACAGAAACTTTCATATTCACAAAGATTGCATTTTGTTGGTTTAAACTTAAATCATATATATATATATATATATAATTAATAATAATGCTATTTTTTGGGAAATATTAAGATTTAACTATAGTGTAACGATGCAAATTTAGTAAGAATTATTCAAATGCAATGATAAACCGGTTGCATTACTACAGATACTAATGAAAAATTGTCATTATATTATTGAAATAATATAAAACCTAAATTTTAATTTTTATGACTTGTGAAAAATCACTAATACTAATTTTAAAATGCAAAATATGCGTTTTGATGCATAAATAGTGACAAATAAAAACATTTTAGGTGTTGAATATAATGAAAAAAACAAAATTTTGCTCAACATAAAACAACTTCATGCAATTTAGAATCATAACAATTCAAAAAAAGATTTTTTTTAAATAAAACAAGACCTTAAATATAAATGTTTATATNTTTGGGAAATTTACACACATACCCCACAATTCTTTTGTATTTTACATATCTATCTTTTAAGCTTTGATATTTACATTTATTTCACTTTGATTCTATAAATTTATGCATGAGAAGGTGTATTTCACTTTTAAAATAATCTAGTAAATATTGGCATTTTTTATGTGATGCTGAAGTTTTGATTGATATGCATGCAAATATGAGAATTTAGGGGTTAAATATGTAACTATATAAGAATTGCATGGTCTGTATGTAAATGCCTCTAGAAATTTTTAGGTGCATTTACCTACATACCACCCAATTCCTATATCCGACACGTAAACTCTATTTTTTACATTTATATCGCCCAAATCTTTTATATCACATAGAAAATATAGCTATTTAGACTTTTAAAAAGTGAAATACACATTTTCATGCATATGCAAGGTGACATATATGTAAAAAATTGATGTTTGGGTGTTAGATATGTAAATACATAGGAATTGAGTGGTATGTATGTATATTTAGGGGAATTTACATGCATACCACCCCATTCCTATATATTTATATATACAACACCTTAACTTTATTTTTTTACATTTATACCTCCTTAATCTTTCATTTCACATAAAAAATACCACTATTTTGACTTTTTAAACAATAAAATGCATATTTCCACACATATATAACATAACATAGATGTAAAAATATAAAGTTTAGATGCATACCACCCAATTCGTATATATTTACATATCTAACACCTAAACATTATATTTTACATTTGTACCTCCCAAATCTTTCATATAACATCAAAAATATCACTTTTCTAGCCTTTAAAAAGTGAAATACACCTTTTCATGCTTGTTTAAGGTGACATATATGCAAAAAAACTCAAGTTCAGGTATTAGATATGTAAATAGATAGGAATGGATTGGGTATAAATGCAAATCTTTTTATTTTTATTTTATTTTTTTATTTATAAAGATATTTAACATTATATTTTTATATTGTTTAGATANTTTTTATTTATAAAGATATTTAAAATTATATTTTTATATTGTTTAGATACATGGCTCCTGAGTATTTCATGCATGGGGTGGTGAATGAGAAGACTGATGTCTTTGCATTTGGGGTTTTGCTGCTTGAGCTCATAACTGGCAGAAGAGCAGTTGATTCCTCCAGAAGAAGCCTTGTGATATGGGTATGATTTATGCAAATAAAAAATTAGCATTTATGTAATTTTTTTTTTAAATTTTTATTGGGGCATTTTACATACATACCAAGCAATTACTTTGTATTTACGTATCTAACACAAAAAGTTTAATTTTTTTTACATTTATACCGCCCAAATTTTCGTATCAGATAAAAAATATCATTATTTTAACTTTTAAAAAGTGAAATACATCTTTTCGTGCATTGTAAAAATTGAAGTTTTGGTGTTAGATATGTAAATATATGGGAGTTATGTAGCATGTAATGCAAGGGGGCATTTACATTCATACCACCAAATCCCTATGTATTTACGAATATAAAAGCTAAACTTTATTTTTTACATTTATATCAACCAATTTTTCCACATAACATAAACAATATCACTATTTTAAACTTAAAAAAAATAATAAAAATGAAATAGGTTTTTTCATGCACAAGTAAGGTGGCATATATGTAAAAATTGAAGTTTAGTTGTTTGATATGTAAATACATTGGAATTAAGTGGCATATATGTAAATCATCCTAAATGCATGGGGGCATTTGCATTCATACCATCCAATTCCCATGTATTTACATATCTAACACCTAAACCTTACTCTTGACCCTAGACCTTGCAAAACCTTCACTTCACATAAAAAAATATCACTATTTAAAATTGAAAAAAAAAAAGGGAATTAACCTTTTTGATTCATATATATAAAATGACACATGCAAAAATTGAAATTTAGGTCCTAGATATGTAAATACATAGTAATTAAGTGGTATTAATGCAAAAAAGTCTGGAAATTCAAACTCACAAATTCCCACAAAATTATTCCCAGGCGAAGCCATTTCTGGACGCCAAAGATTTCAAAGGCCTCACAGATCCTTCATTCGAAGAAGACTCTGATTCCGAACAACTGAAGCTCGCAATCTCAGTCGCCACAATCTGCATTCATCAAATCTCTACTTCCAGACCCAGTATGAGTGCAGTAAGCATTCCATCCAATTCTTCTAATCTTTTTTTTTTCCCCTGAATTTTTAGGGGCTTCCTCTCAGCAATGCAATTTATCAGGATTTAGTAAATCCTGTAAATCCGATGGAACTGTTTGACAATTTCAGTGGCCATTAGGCAATCGGAAGCCTGCAAACTTAAATCTCAAGCTCCCGCCATGTTAAATCCACGGATTCGCAGGATTTAAGATTTACTGGATTGGAAGTCGAAATCCATGGAATCCGGAATTGTGGGATTTATTTTGCTTAAATCCCGGCGTAAATTTATTGTCAGACAGCCCCTTGAGTTTCGGATCAGTTAGCTGTTCCGCCATTGTTGATGAGCTGTGGTTTAATGGAGTTGCAGGTGGTTCGGATTCTGCGGGGAGAAGAAGGAACGCAGGAGTTTAATGGAGGAGATTTGAGGCCGAAATATGCGTGCGAGTTCGAAGATTATACTTGCTCTAGGTATCTGAGTGATCTCCACCGGCACAAGCAGCTGGCTTTGGAGCAGTGATGAGGTTTAAATGTAAGGGGAAGTTCTGTAAAGGTTAAGTTTGTTTGANGCAATGCAATTTATCAGGATTTAGTAAATCCTGTAAATCCGATGGAACTGTTTGACAATTTCAGTGGCCGTTAGGCAATCGGAAGCCTGCAAACTTAAATCTCAAGCTCCCGCGAAGTTAAATCCACGGATTCGCAGGATTTAAGATTTAGTGGATTGGAAGTCGAAATCCATGGAATCCGGAATTGTGGGATTTATTTTGCTTAAAATCCGGCGTAAATTCATTGTCAGACAGCCCCTTGAGCTTCGGATCAGTTAGCTGTTCCGCCATTGTTGATAAGCTGTGGTTTAATGGAGTTGCAGGTGGTTCGGATTCTGCGGGGAGAAGAAGGAACGCAGGAGTTTAATGGAGGAGATTTGAGGCCGAAATATGCGTGCGAGTTCGAAGATTATACTTGCTCTAGGTATCTGAGTGATCTCCACCGGCACAAGCAGCTGGCTTTGGAGCAGTGAGGAGGTTTAAATTTAAGGGGGAGTTCTGTAAAGGTTAAGTTTGTTTGGGGTATTTTTGCAAATTGAAGAGTTTGCAGATTTGGAGCCTCTCTCTCGTGATTTAAGAGGAGATGAGCGGAGTTCTTAGCTCTTTATAGTTGAAAAAAAAGAGAGATTTGTGGGAATGTTAATATAAATTATGATGGATGAGCTTTTAACATTTTCTTTAAAATTAGTGTCGCTTATGAGTATTTGTATTCTATTAATCTTTAAGATAAATTCAACGATCTGCAAAACTTGGTAGCCATCCATTTTTACATGTGTAGCACATAAGAGTTTTGTATTTACATATCTCACATCTAAACTTTCATGNATGCTTCAGATTCAACTTGTGTTAAGAAAGGCAGTAATAAACCTAAAAGGACTTGGGCATATTGTATAAAAAATTATCTTAATTTTAATGAAAATATCACACTCAATAGGACACAATGGAGAAAATAATTGATGTAATCGACACCACTTATGGGATAAAAGCTTGTTATTGTTATTTCTTATATAAAATGGTTTCTTATTATAATTCTGTTAATTTATCACTATTCTTATTATTTTATCATAACTATTGAATTATAAACATTTTTTTCTATTTTATGATAAAAGAGCTAGCTCGCGAGCTGACTCGTAGAATCAAACTTGAGGTCAAACTGAAACTCGAACTATCAATTAATCAAGAAGCTAAAGCTAGCACTGCGTTGAACTTGACTTGAAACATTTGCATCCCTCCAATAAATCTTTAATAGATATGAAACCTTTATTGTGATAATTGAAATAAATAATTAAATAAAAGGCAATAAAATAAAATGAATTTTAATGGATCTCTGTTGCTTTGAATCAATCGCCATTTCAACTATTTCTTCATAATTATAGCTCAAACTGGAGGAAAAAAAAAAGAGCTAGTGAGAGTCAGAGATAGAGAAGCAGAAGAGAGGAACTGTGTAGGTGACTTAGTGAAGGAAGAGTAAGACGGGGGTCAAATGTGCAACCTTAGTCGAGGCGAGCAGAAGAAACATGCGTGGATGCGTGCAAGAAAGGAGGTGAGCCGTATACAGGGAAAGGCAAACCAAACGAAGTTATACTCAAGAGGCTCTCTGTGCCCCTGGNGTTGGTGTAGCTCCAGTGGCAAACAAGATTAAAGAGAGTCGTTTTAGATGGTTTGGTCACATTAAACATCGACGATCTGTTAATCCGGTTGGGAGAGATGCTTCAGATTCGACTTGTGTTAAGAAAGGCAGTAATAAACCTAAAAGGACTTGGGCATATTGTATAAAAAATTATCTTAATTTTAATGAAAATATCACACTCAATAGGACACAATGGAGAAAATAATTGATGTAATCGACACCACTTATGGGATAAAAGCTTGTTGTTGTTATTTCTTATATAAAATGGTTTCTTATTATAATTCTTTTAATTTATCACTATTCTTATTATTTTATCATAACTATTGAATTATAAACATTTTTTCTATTTCATAATAAAAGAGCTAGCTCGCGAGCCGACTCGTAGAATCAAACTTGAGCTCAAACTGAGACTCGAACTATCAATTAATCAAGAAGCTTAAGCTAGCACTGCGTTGACCTTGACTTGAAACATTTGCATCCCTCCCATAAATCTTTAATAGATATGAAATCTTTATTGTGATAATTGAAATAAATAATTAAATAAAAGGCAACAAAATAAAATGAATTTTAATGGATCTCTGTTGCTTTGAATCAATCGCCATTTCAACTATTTCTTCATAATTATAGCTCAAACTGGAGGAAAAAAAAAAAGAACTAGTGAGAGACAGAGATAGAGAGGCAGAAGAGAGGAACTGTATAGGTGACTTAGTGAAGGAAGAGTAAGACGGGGGTCAAATGTGCAACCTTAGTCGAGGCGAGCAGAAGAAACATGCGTGGATGCGTGCAAGAAAGGACGTTAGCAGTATACAGGGAAAGGCAAACCGAACGAAGTTATAGTCAAGAGGCTCTCTGTGCCCCTGTGCACGAAAGGAGGTCAAACCGAGCCTCCTGCGGGAGTTGTATTGTGTGTGGCTGAGAGCAAGCTCTGTGCACATTTTCTGTGTGAGGAAGGGAAAAATATTACATCAGTACTCCTAACGTAGAGTTATGTTAGGATTGGAATATTCGGTTGTGTTACGGGAATATTCCATCTGCGTTATTTGTAAAAATGATGTGTTATTCGAGTATTATATGTTGTTATTCGATTATTTTGCGGTGCTATTTGAATATTTCATTGCATTACTTGATTTGGGGCTGAAGTGTTATTGAAATATTCCCCCGCATTACTTGATTTGGGACTGTGTTATTCCAAAAACATAGTGGAAATTGGAATAGCACGGGGAATATACCGAATAACATAGCCCCAAATCAAGTAACCCGATGGAATATTCCAATAACACCACAAAATAATCGAATAACACCATATAATACTAAAATAACATATCATTTTTACAAATAATGCAGATGGAATATTCCCGTAACACAGTCGAATATCCCAATCCAAATGTAGCTCTACGTTAGGAGTCTTGATGTAATATTTTTCCGTGAAGAAGAGGAAGGAGGAGGTGAGGACACTGAGCGGTTTCCTAGAAGAGGTAGCCGAATCGGAAGGACGAAGCTTGTGCCCTAACCGAGGAAACTGAACTAAGCCTTTAAAAGGAAAAAAAAATGGTTAGTTTTCTTTTAGTCAGATAGTATATATATTAAATTGATTTATATTTAAGATAGTAATAGAGGTTCATGTTAATTAATGACATAAAGTCTATCAAGAATGCTTATGGTTTTGGTTCATGTTGCAAGAAGGTAAATCAAGCTATTGAATGAATGTTAAGGTAAGGCTCTATGAATTTTATTTTTTAATAGTATAAATTATTTTAATTAAAATGTCGTGAAGGTATATTAAACTTTATGAATTAATTTTAATGTTTAAATATGAACGCAATTGAATTAAAGGACTAATGAGATCGAGATCGGATTGTGCAAAAGAAGAGAGAAGGAGGCAAGAGTGATGTTTATTTAGTAATTTTTATAGTTAATTTAATTGTAAATTGTTACATATTAATATTAGACTATTATGAAACATAACAAGGAGAGAATTTATGTAGTGAAAGAGAGTTTAAAAATTTGAAAGGGATCATTTCATAAAGCGAAGTCAAGGTAAGTACTCATGTTTTAAGTTTTTTATTACTTTTTTTTGTTTATTCTAAACCAAATTCATTAATTTTTACTAAGAGCTAATTGCCTATTTTACTTTGATTTATATGCTCTTTAGATGTTGATCATATCATTGTGATGAATATATATTTTAAAAGTACTATTATGTATTATTTAAATGTAGAGTTAAATAAAAATAATGTATGAATGATATGAGCTGCAAAGACTGATTGCGTGTATGATTGATTATGATGAAGTTCACTTCTATTAGGTACTTTCTGTGGGACTCTAAGATACTCGTGCACATAAATAAAAAATGATATTGACATTTATGTAACTTCATTAATGCAATTTCAAAGAGTGCTCATATGAAGGTTGTAAAGATATAAAATGATATAGATATGTTATTAATACGGTAAAACACATTAAACGTTATGAACTATCGTGAATAATCATATCTGAAAAATTAAAATGTCTAGTGCTTTTATATTGATTCATATTATTCTGACTAGTAATTATATTGTTCCCTTTTCGTTATGTTATTATAGTTTAGGTGTGAGAGTATTCATTTGCTTGCTAACTTATGTTGTTTTAAATTAATATTTTCAGGTTAATATTGCCAAATAATAATGAATAATAGAGAAGGGTATCTAAAAAAGACATGGACAACCTGATCTAAGGTAAAAGTTTAATTGTATTACTTCAAATTATTTTTGTAGTGGCTCTTGCATTTATTTTGAAATGATTAAATATTAGTTATAGAAAATAAAAATAAAAAATATAAAAAATTCAATTATCATTATCTGACTGTCTGTTTCTGCCTTGGTTACTTCTAACCCCAGGTCGGGTCGTGACATTTACTGTCACAATCTACAACTAAGGACTTATTTTATAATAGGTAGGCTCAAATCCAAACTTTTAGCAACAATCAAAATTATTTACAAAAAGTGTAAAGTTGGGTTGGGATCAAATTTCAAATCCTTTGATTTGCTTTCACATGAACACAATACAAGGATAATCAATCAACTCCTATGCTGCACTCATGTCGAAGTAAATCAATGGATTTTAAAATCCATCTTAACCTTACCCAAAACCTTTTCCCTTCGGAATCAACAAGCTACCCCATAACAAATTAAATGACATACCATGAAAAATAAACCTACCTCAGAAATGTAATCTTGAAGCTCCTGATCAGATGTATACATCAGGATTTTCTTTGCATCAGCGACAGACAATGAATCATACGCTTTCTCGCTGCAGCCTGCAATCTCATCCCTGCAAAGTAAAAGCAGATCTGATGGTCATCTATCTTTAAAGTAGTCAAAAAATAAATCTGATCAATTTGACAAATGGAAGCATAACAATTACCTGACAGTTTTTGCAAGGAGATCCATGAAATATACATACGATTCATGAGGGACAGACTTCCTCGCACTCAAAACGCGATTATAAGCACCCTCCATGAAAGACTGTTCGAGCTCAACAGCATGTTTGATGCAAGGATTCTCCAATGCAGTGGGGGAAAGGAGTTCTAACTCGGTGTGAAATTCTGCTATTCGGTTTTGTGCAAGGAGCCTTAAGAGATTAAGACCCAAGATAGGGTATTCCTGAGGTGACGGTGGAATAAGACCGCTGACAGTCAAAGTAGCAAGGTGAGAAACAATAAGGCATACGAAGATACCGTTATTGAAAAATATAAAATCTTAGTTGAAAAAAAGGATGCGCAAAAGCTGAAATGCAGCTTGTGTAAAAGATAGACCTAACATGAAAAAGTATTCGACAAAATTACTTAATATTAAGGGTCTGTTTGGGCCGATTGCAAATGTATGAAGAAACTGTTGCAGAAGAAGTTGCTGTTTAAAAAACTGCCGTGGTTATTATTATTTTTTTATTTTTGAAAAAGTCATACCGTAGCTTTTCTAATAGCCACCGCACTTTGCAGAGTTGGTGAGAAAATGCAGCTGAATTTTTGAAAAAAACAGGCAATACGTAACAGAAAAAACTTTGGTGCGGCAAATCACCATCGCCCCAAACACACCCTAAGTATAACGAAAGAAATTAATTCAAAATTGAAAGTTTCTTCCAGAACTGAAGAGTTATATGAGAATCCAAGAGTTTCATCTGGTAAAGAAACTTCCGTTTTGACTGACTTTAGACCAGAAAAAACTCTAAATTTACAGTCTTAAAACAATTTCTGGACTTCTTTTCACCTCGTAATTTTGAAAATGTTTAAAAGGACTTGCTGATTTCTGAAAAGAAGGGA
>JXCR01124196.1:2971-20642 GCA_002079205.1 Phalaenopsis hybrid cultivar | reverse complement strand
TATATATATATATATATATATATATATATATATATATATATATATATATATATATATATATATATATATATATATATATATATATATATATATATATATATATATATATATATATATATATATATATATATATATATATATATATATAATCAAGTAACTCCAAGAATTTCTTAATAGCCTTTTTCACTCGAGTAACGTTCCTAATATTCTCTAGCCTCAAGTCAATACAATGGGCTGCACATAGTGTCTCGTACATGTGCCTCATCTTTTCCATAAGCATTTGACCTACAAGAACTTAAGAAGAGTTCAAAATCTCTAAATGTGAGAAAAAAAAATGTATACAGTTTATATGTTAAACACTATGAATTACTAACCTAAAAGTAAGTAGAATAGTTATTTATAACCAATTCAAGCATATTATCCCCTTAAATCTTTTTATTTGTGCATCTAAAAGTTCAAAAGAGTTTCAAAGCAAGCTTTGAATATTCAGATGCATTAAATTCAAGAATATTGCGCTTGATGGTAATTAACAAAAAAAAAAATACTATAGAACACCCTCTACAATAATTTCATCAACTTGTCATAAAGGTGCCATAAAAGTGTATTCCTTCTCTGTAAACTATTTTTAATGCTCCACATCCTTCATTGTTGCCTGCATTTCTCTTTCAAGTGAAGGGACTCTTAACTCATAATAGGATGGTAGTCAAAGATTGATCCCATATAATGCAAAAGTCTCTACCATATGATAAAAAAAATCCCGTTGTACTACATTGAAGGAATATCTGCATGATAAAACCACCCAACCATGTATTGCACTATTCTCTCTTTTTTCCTCATCTTCATTTTCTTTAAATCGCATTTGTCTCAAATTATTGTCTTGTAAACTATTTTTCAAGTTTTTTATAAAGAAAATGATTCATAGGACATTTCATTATAGATGCATCAACACTCTTCGATCCAGAACTTGATCACTTATTAAAGTGCAAGGATATTGGCATATCTAATTATTTAGTATTATCTACCACCTTCTCATTATGCTTCATTTGAACTTCATTTATTTTTTCTTTATTTCTTGATAAGAAAGCAGGTCACCTCTTATATCCAAAGCATTTTCTTATATTTGGTAACATTACTTCTTTTGGATGCTCCATAAAGATTGATAATATGCTTCTTGCTTCAAGATATACCTCAATTTATCTCTTTATCAAAATATATGCGTACATGAAAAAGGATATCTAACTTGAATTTTAACTTTGCTACTTTAAGTCAGATCTTTTCCCCTCATATTATGATCGAGCATATATAAATTTTTTTGTATGTAAATACTACAACAACAACAAAGTATTTTTCCCACTAAGTGAGGTCGGTTACATGAATCATTTTTCTCCGTTGTGTCCTATTAAGTGTCAAATATTCATTTAATTCTAAATAATTAAATATATACTCCATTAAGTTTACTAAATATCATGTAGAGAACGAGAGATTACATAAATAATTACAGAATTTGCTAAAACCATATAAAAGTCACAAATGACATTTGATGAATAGCCTATTTTTTAAATCAAATCACAAATGCCATTTGTATATTAAAGTGTTAATCAATAAACCTTAAATCACATAACAAATCCTAGCTTTAGCAAATCTCAAACCATCAAATTTTTTGTGAGTAGAAGTGTTAATCATCGAACCCTAAACATTCCGAAAATAACTTGAATAAATAAACTAACATGAATTGAGTGATCAGCCCACTGCCAACAACACACTAAAAAAGAAGGCCACTAACGTTACCATAGTTGAAGGGAAGGTCAAGGGAGCCGCGATGGTGTCAGAGAGGTGTGAGTCGACACAACTACAATAGTGTGAAAGTGCTCAATAGAGCTACAGTTCTTCAATTTAGGGAGAAGACACAATATGTGACAGTGATGAGGCGAGGATCGATCAATTTTAAATTATTAAATAAATTAGTACCACTAAATCAAAACAATGAAGCGCTTCACCCAAGCATTTCATGTTAAGGTACGAGTGCTCAAACAAGCAAAGCACGTGTTTTGACAACTCACTAGACATGATAAAAATGAGAAGCACACCTCACATCACACCGCATTGCTTCAATTTTGTGCATCAATATGCCCTTTTAAAAAGGCAGATGATGGTCACTGCAGATGGACAGCATTATTTTCAATCTACTTGGTAAATCCAAAATGGCATGTATTGGACGTTTATCCTACTTTTTGCCTTATCCCTTGAGTCAATCCTTGCCCCAATGCAAACATACAAACCCAACACTTATATGTTGCTCACTTGTGGTCCATAACCCTGTTAAGTATGGCTTATATACCAGAATTTGGAGTCTCTTGGAATTGAAGAGATGTCTCCTGGAATTAAGAGAAGTCTCTCTTGGAATTGAAGAGATGTCTCCTGGAATGAATAGGAGTGTCTCTTGGAATTAAAGAATCTCTTGGAATTTAGTGGGTTGGGAGGGGCGAGGGCGTGTTAGTAATTTTATCTGTGGGTTTTATCTATATGTATGATGTGTAACCCTATGGTTATGAACTGGACTACTTTCAAATAGTGAAATTCGCTGATCTACTCCCGAGGACATAAGCATCTTTGCCGAACTTCGTTAAATCTCTATGTTCTTCTGGATTTGTGTGGATTCTTGTTTTTCTTCGCCCTAATTTCTCAACAATTGGTATCAGAGCGAAGTAGGGCAAGGAAAAAAATTTTCCTCAAGGATCGGAATAGGAGGAAAATCGAAGAGGGCGCAATTCGGTAAGGGTTGCGGTTTGCAGTAGTTTCGCTTCAGCGAATCGTGCAAAACAGCGAACAGGCGAACGATTCGGACTCCAGGAAGCACTTCAGAGCTTCTTCCGTCGGCAAGATCGGCAGAGGCGCAAGAAGAAGTCGGCGAGATCAGCAGAGCTCATCGTGCAAATTTGGGTTCGCGACAGAAATCGCGCGAGGTTTCGATCTCGCGAGTTCTCGTGTTGCTCGCAGAAGGGTTCGCGGTAGGGGGTTCGTGGGTTCGCGGCATTCACGTGCGACCAAACGGGAGCGCGAATTCCATGCAGGAGTTCGGCTGCAGGAGTTTAGTGAAGGACGAGGGCTTCTTCCGAAAATCTTATTCCGCGATTGATTCTTCTAGTTCTGCGAAGCAAGCTTGGCAACGAGGCAAGAACAAGCGCGCAAAGGTTTCGCAAACAAGCGCGATCAATTCGCAGAGGAGATCCAGAGGAGTTTACCAATCGTTACAGCAGTTCGCGAATCGTCGTGATTGCTTGTGGGAAGGAGTTCTCGCGGCCAAGGAAGTTCGCGAAGGAGCAGTTTGCAAGCAATTCGTGTGGCAGTCCAGTTTCGCAGAGGAGAGGAGTTCGGTTGCGAACAGGAGGAGTTCGGCCAGTGGGGAGTTCACAAGTTTGTCTCGGGAGGTTTTGCGACAAGTGGAGTTTGGCAGGGTACAGGCGAAGCGAGCAGGCCCTACTATTCGCGAACAGTGGTGCTTTGTCAACAGGCAAAAGGGTTTTGCTCGCAGGACAACAGTTTAGCTGAAGTGTTGACGCGAACAGGAAAAATGGTTCGTTTGAAAATTTTGATTCATGAATCACAACAGAATTGCAGAAAAATTGCTGCAATTGACAGAGAAAATTTCATGTTTCTTTGAATCTATTTGCAGTGTGTTTTTGTTTCGACGCAAAGCAGGAAAAGTTCGCTGCATGATTAATTTTAAATAGCAATGTCTGGTGCAAAATTCGAGATAGTGAACCGAAAACTTCAGATTATAGCAAACAAGGGTGAATGATTTGTTGACACAACAAGGAATTTTGAAAACTTTGCGAGCTACGAAATTTGATAATATGAAAGATGAAGATTGGAAAGAATTGCAACAACGAGCGACAATCACCATACATTTATGTCTAGCAGATGAGATTATGTATCATGTTATGAATTTGAAATCTCAGGAGAAGTATGAAAGAAATTGGAATCTCAGTTTATGTTCAAATCTCTGACGAATAAAATGTATCTGAAGCAAAAATTGTATGGGCTGAAGATGCAGACAGACACTGATCTAGCGCAGCACTTGATTTTCTTCAATCAAATAATCACAAATCTGGCACGGTTTGATTTGAGTATTGAGGATGAAGACCGAGCAATGATTTTGTTGTGTTCATTGTTTTTCTCCTACGAACATCTGGTGACTATTCTTACATATGAGAAAGAAACAATCAAAATTGATGAGATTACTGCAGCATTGTTGGCTCACAACTAGGGCTGTCAAAACGGTTCGTTGTTCGGGAACAGCTCGTGTTCGGCTTGTTAAGAAGCTCGTGTTTGGCTCGTTCACTAAGTTGACGAACCGAACACGAACAAATATTTGTTCGTTCGTGTTCGGCTTGTTTTGGCTCGAAATACTACTAATCAATTATATGTATATCTTTGATAAGTAGTCTTACTACAAGGCTACAAAGATTTATAATTAATTAAAAGTATTAATGAAGAAAATATAATAAAAATTATTAAATTAAATTTAAATTATATTTTAAATCTTGCCCCAATCCTTAACATCTGATGGCTAGGTGATTATGGTTGTCAAAGTGACTCTTTGTTTATGAACGACTCGTGTTTGACTCGGTAAGCAAACGAGTCGAACACAAACACACTTTTTGAGCTCGAAATATAAACGAATCGAACACGAGCTGAGCCTGGGCTCGCTCGTGTTCGACTCGTTTACACCCCTACTCACAACTAACGGAAGCAGAATGCAGGAGAAAACTCTCATGGTAATTGTTTATATGCTAAGGGTAATCAGAATCGTGGAGGAAGGAGAAGAGTTCTGGAATGCGAAATTTCAGGTCAAAGCCTAAAGGCAGAAAAACGATTTATTGCTACAAGTGCAAGGAGTCAGGGCATATGAAGAGAGATTGTCCAAAGCTCAAGAAGCAGTTTGATGAGAAACATGTTGTATCTTCCAAGTCCATGAATATGGTGCAGAGTGACATTACAAACTACAGTGATGGTGATGCACTTTCAGTTACAACAACTCAGTTGAAGGTTGCATGAATTTTTTATTCAGGATGTTCTTATCACATAACACATAATAGGTACATGTAGTTCAGTCTATTTGGGTGATGATAAATGTTACAATATTGTTGGCATTGGCAAAAGTCAGAATTAAGATGTATGATGACACTATCATAACATTATGTGATGTAATTCATATTCCATATTTGAAAAAGAATTTAATTTTCTTGGGCACTTTACACAAAAATGATTTTATTTCTAAGACAGATGAGGATAGAGAAAACCATTAGAATTGTTAAAGGTGCATTGACTGTGATGAAAGGAAAGATTACTGCAGGTAATATCTATGAACTGTTGGAGAGTATAGTTGTAGGTGGAGTCAACTTTGTTGAATCATATGATGAAAATGCAACAGATATGTTGACCAAGCCAGATACTATCAACAGGTTCTTGCATTGCTTGAACTTGTTGAATATTTGCAATTGTTAGACGACATGGTTGTCCAACTCACTTTGATGTAAGAAACTCCATGATGTATTTCTCCTAAGGGACTTATATTCGCCAAGGTGAAGATTTTTTAGGTATGATTGAAGAGATGTCTCCTAGAATGAAGAGTGTCTCTTGGAATTAAAAAAATGTCTCTTGGAATTTAGTGGGTTGGGAAGAGCGATGATGTGTTAGTAATTTTATCTGTGAGTTTTATCTATATATATGATGTGTAACCCTATGGGTATAAACTGGACTCCTCTGAAATAGTGAAATTTGTCGCTCTGCTCCCGAGGACATAGACATCTTTGCCGAACTTCGTTAAATCTCTGTGTGTTCTTCTGGATTTCTGTCGATTTTTATTTTTCTTCGCCCTAATTTCTCAACAAACCCTCCACCATTAACAAATCTATACTTTCTTTAAATTATAATTAAAACAAGCAAGAAAAATGGTGACCCTCATTGAAAATTGGGGTGCAAAAGACTTTGATAGAGGTGTAACTAAGCCAAGCCGACTTATGAGCCAGCTCGGACGCCACTCAATAAGTGGCGGAGGAGTTGAGCTCGATGAGCTAACAAGGCAAGCTCAAACTAGCCCCAACTCGACTTGTTAAAGAAATATTAAAATAAAAAACATTCAAACATATTAAATTAAAGACTATCCATAAAACCTTTAAATTTTATAATTTGCATTTTATATTGGGTGATTTTTTTACTATGCATTTCCTAAAAGCTAATATTATTTATCTTTTGTTATAATACTAATTTGAATTAACGTCATCTTCACTTTTCAAAATAAACAAGCCGACTCATGAGCTAGCTCAATATGCAGAATTAAGCGCGAGACATGTTTTTATTATTAAAAATATAAGACACAAAAACACGTTGAACATGTCATTATTATTTTTATATCGTAAAATTAAAAATAATAAATAAATTAAATAAAATATTTAGAATAATTGTCTTTTATTGCAAATTCTACAATGCATGTAAAAATGTATTAACACCACGTAATAGAATATGCATTTATCATACAATCATACATATGTAAATTAATTATTACAATAAGAAATGAAAATCTATGTTTAGCACTTGCCAAAATTATTTAACTAAGTATGCTAGGTTTGCCAAAACTCATCATTCACGAAATTTAAGTGATTCAAGAATTAATTCTCTCTCTCACAAATCTTGAAATTTACATGCATTACTAAATCCCATTTGAATTAAATCCTACTTCTAATAAAACCACCTTTGATGGTAAAAGGTTTTACTTAACAAATTCAATAGCATGTAGACAGACAATTAACGTTTAAAAAATGAAAGAAAAAATACTGTAAATAAGAACCAGCTAAATATGAAGATCATCAAACTTATTTCGAGGACTGAAATACTATAAGAAATGAAAACCAAAATACAAGAATGCAAGAAATACATATAGACTAAGCATGATCATAAAACGTTTTGATGAATTTAATTGAGAGATTTGCTTCTGCAATTCTCATGATGGCTTTCAAAAATATCAAAGAACAACCCCCACAATATCTTTTAGCCAATTTCAGAAACAAGAATCTCACCATGTGTCAGTATAAAAAGGCTTCAGTTGAAAGAAATCCCTCTCAAAAGCATCTTGGTCCTCAGTCTTTACACTCAAAACAACAGCATGTTCATATATATCCCCTAAAATAAATAAAAAAAAAAACATTAGTCATTGATTAAAAATTAGTAAATAGCACTTTGTTATGTAGATATGGAACCCCGCACACAATAGGACATAAAACTGTGGGTTCATTTATAGAATTATGGTGTATATAAAAAATCAAGAGCAGTTAGCAGAAATTAAAACACCCAGCCTATTGAGATAAAATCAATATGAGGGTGTAGAGGTGGATATCAAAGCCCTAGACTAACTAGGTTACAAGAAAGATTTCCTCAATAGGTTGTAAAACATCATCCTCATATTTCTTCATGTATAAGATTTTCAGGGCTATCTCAAAAAATCAACTCATCGGCGAAGAAACCTTAATAACTATAATGTAGAAACTCAATAAGAGGGAACTTTGCTTGTGGATTAGAGGGAGATATCATTGACAGTTATCTGAATTTGATTGTAAAAATTACTACGCTGCAAGCATATCAAATCAGACTATAAATTTTAACTTGACCTTCTTGATCTTTTGTTTGCAGACACGAGAAACATTCTTTCTGATCAATATAACCTGCTTAGGAGTAAACAAGTCACTATGTGGTGAAGTCATTACTATTTAAGGGACAAATTTATGTTTCATGGCAAGCCTCTCCATTCACGTGAATTCTTAATTGTTTAGCATAATATAGTTGTTGTATGGCTTGCGTTGGAATGTCGCAATATGCATTGCTCTAATGTCAGCTTACATTCCCATACATTAATAAGAAATTGTAAGAAAATCATCACATTACGATTTCAAACGAAAATTAAATCAAGGATATCAAAAAGAAAAGCAAAACAGAATCACTTGATTACCCAAATCAAAAACAAGCTTTAGAAGACAATTTAAATTTCACTCATTTAGAGGGTAAAAAAGGAAATAAGGAAATCATTATTTATAAGGAGTTTAGAGAAGGTTTGTGTAATTTGTAATGAAAGCTTAAGACTCGTACATTCAACCAAATAATAGACTTAACTCAATTTTTTAAACATGATTTCCAACTCAAGCAGACAAATGAACCGTAAGATCAAGCAGCTGAATTTACAANCCCTAGACTAACTAGGTTACAAGAAAGATTTCCTCAATAGGTTGTAAAACATCATCCTCATATTTCTTCATGACTTTCAGGGCTATCTCAAAAAATCAACTCATCAGCGAAGAAACCTTAATAACTATAATGTAGAAACTCAATAAGAAGGAACTTTGCTTGTGGATTAGAGGGAGATATGAATTTGATCTTAAAAATTACTACGCTGCAAGCATATCAAATCAGACTATGAATTTTAACTTGACCTTCTGGATCTTTTGTTTGCAGACACGAGAAACATCCTTTCTGATCAATATAACCTGCTTAGGAGTAAACAAGTCACTATGTGGTGAAGTCATTACTATTTAAGGGACAAATTTATGTTTCATGGCAAGCCTCTCCATTCACATGAATTCTTAATTGTTTAGCATAATATAGTTATTGTATGGCTTGCGTTGGAATGTCGCAATATGCATTGCTCTAATGTCTGCTTACATTCCCATACATTAATAAAAAATTGTAAAAAAATCATCACATTACAATTTCAAACGAAAAATAAATCAAGGATATCGAAAATAAAAGCAAAACAGAATCACTTGATTACCCAAATCAAAAACAAGCTTTAGAAGACAATTTAAATTTCACTCATTTAGAGTGTAAAAAAGGAAATCGTTATTTATAAGGAGTTTAGAGAAGGTTTGTGTAATTTGAAATGAAAGCTTAAGACTCGCTACATTCAACCAAATAATAGACTTAACTATTTTTTTTAAACATGATTTCCAACTCAAGCAGACTAATNTTGGTCCTCAGTCTTTACACTCAAAACAACAGCATGTTCATATATATCCCCTAAAATAAATTTAAAAAAAAAACATTAGTCATTGATTAAAAATTAGTAAATAGCACTTTGCTATGTAGANTTTTGCTTGAGGTGTTAGTTTAAGCAAATATTTTTACACAACTTCTACTCATGTTATAATCGGTCGATTATTTTTATCCGTAGATCTTCCATAGTAATTTAAATACGAATCTTATTCGTACACTTCTATCACACATGCTCACATTATCTTAGTCTGTTGAACTCTATCATATGATCAATAGAACCTACACTCGAAATCACTCTAATATAATCATTTCTTAATTTAGTCATCCTAATTTTGTATGACATCATATTCCCGTTTCATTCAAGCTCAATAGGCAATCGGTAACTTCATTATTCTCCAACAATAAGATGCATATAACACAATTAATAAAATCATAACTCACAAAATTAAGATTAACTTTTACTCTCCATGATATTATCTCCTGCTTTATTGTACTCAATGGGCACTTCTCAATTTTAACTATCAACCCTACCTCTAGGAACTTATATTCTCATATATAACATGATTCTTCTATATATTAGAGCCATCACACCATCACCATCATCATTATTAGCCTTCTCTAGACTACTTCATATTAACTTTATGAATCTTTATTCTCCATTCATTCATTGCAATGTTGAATGAAGTGTTAGGTCTCTACAATTTCTATCCATGCCATCTTTAATATACTCCTTTCAGTTCCTAATACATTAATATTAATTTTATTTAATATTTTTACTGATGCCTTCTCTACCATTTATTGTAGACGTCTAAACCACACGAGTCTACTTTTCATTATCATCAATAGAAGTTATTCCTTCATCCCTCAAATATTATCATTTCTTGGGTTATTTTCAAATCTATCACATCTAGCTATCACTTGATCTTAAAATAAAATGAACTTGTAATTCTCAATTTTAAACCTACTAAATTGCATATCATTGATCAAATCTTTGCTCAAGTAGTTCTATGCCCCACTCTTCTGAATATTCCTTCTAACGTTCCAACCTTCCAATTAATTCAATAGAAAACATACCTGTTAAGACAATAATATTGATTGCTAACATCATACACTAAGGTACCTCATTTTGAATATCTTTTGTAAGCATTTATATAACTAATATAAAAAAATGAAAATTTAATGTTGATCCTTAATATAATCTTAATAGATTGCAAGTTTTTAATCACTCCACAAATACTTTTAAAACTAGTGAGTGGCCTGTCATAAATATCTTTAGTAATCTTATCATAGTTTTCTTTCATTTGCCTTCTCAAAGATAACAAACACTACATGAAAATAGTTTCTTGTAGTTTTTTTTTCATTAATTTGCTTGACATAAACTCACCCTTATAATGGATCATCTTGGCATAAAACTAAATTAATTCTTTCACGACAATTAAACTTCTTTAAGCCTATGTTTCATTGCCCTCTTTTATAACCTCATTCTATAACTCCTAAAAGTTGATTCCCGTACTATTGATGAATTCTAAAACATCTACATTATCCTCAAATACTAGCACGAAAATTATTTTCAATCATTTAAATTCCTTCAATCTTTATGGCTTCATCCAGTTTGACTTATCTCCAGCTTATTTTATGACTCGAAATTGTGATTCCCATGTTCTGACAACATTTCAAAATGTCTACATTATCCTCAAATAATAGTACCAAAATGATTTCCAATCATTCAGAATCCTTGCAACCGTTATGGCTTCAACTAGTTTCTCTTATATCTTAATTTTCTGAAAAATTTTTAGTACATAAGAAAAATGGTTTAGATATTCCACATTTTGCACACGGATCTTATATATCATCTTATGAGCATGTGGAATTATAGAGCACCCATATTTCTACATGATAGTTTAAAGAAAAATTAATGAAACATGAGAAAGGTACAATATCAATACAGCTATATCAACAAAGCTAAGCATTCCATTCAAGAAAATGTTAATGAAATTACTCCGATTATAAGCCCAATTCATGCCAAGGAAGAAAAAATTTAGATACAGTTGAAATTTAAGAAATACATACCGGGTCACTCATGAATAATATGTTCATCACTATCAATTATTATCCAAGATTAACTAATTCTAACATGCATAAGAACTATCTATTTTCCACACAAAAATAGTTAGTTGAGGGGCAGTAAATGCTCAAGTTATTAAAGAAAGCACATCATCCATCCAAAGAATTTCAATTGAACAAATCACAAGGAACTTGGATTCTCAATCAGATGATTAAAGTGGTTTAATATGTCAACTACTCAAAAATATATATACAGAATAATAACACTATTTTTCAAACAATATTACAAACTAATTGTGACATATATCACAAAAACAAACCATTTAGTAACTCAAAAAAATTAAACAGTCATTATCAGTTATGTATTCTACTTGCTATCTGCAGCTCCTCAACAGCATTAGCTGATTGCTGAAATGATGGTGGTAGGCTTGGAAATTTTGTCAGAAGAACCTAAAAAATTACAAAGAATAGTCACCGTTAGTACGTAGATAGATAAATAGAAAAATAGATAGATAGATAGAGCATGTGTATACTTGCTTCTCCAGATAGAAAATAAAAATATTTTCAATGACGTAAATTACTTGAACAACATTGAGGTTTGTCAAAAACCAGCTCTAGAAAATATGACCCATAAATTTTTAGAACGGAACATTTAAAGACAAAATAGAAACTAGAAATTAAGATGATCACTCAATATTATGATAACCATGTGGGTAACTTGAATGCAAATATGTTCAAGCACCAAAAAACAAAGGTCCACTACACGAGAACAAAAAATAAAATTGCATCACAGGCATAACCAAAAAATGCTTTGAGGTTCTTCTTGATACCTGATAGAGATTGTCAAGCATGCTTGCTCACATAGAATAAAAATGCAACATAAGACAAACATGATGACATCGGCAATCTTTAAAAATATGGCAATCTTTAAAAATATGGGAAAACAAGTGCCCATAACACATGAACATGTGGGCGTGTAAGAGCATGTTTAAGAACAATATAAATACAATTAAACTCAAAAGAAAAAAAACTATTTTTAATAATATATATGCAAAAATCATAAATAGAAAAACAACATGCTACAACAATATTAAAAGATGGTAATAAATAAAAATGTGGGTAAAAATAATATGCCACATGGCGTGTCCAAAATGATGTGTTAGAATATACAATTGCCCACAAGAAAAACATGAGCTTATTAATATGTAGAAATTATACTATCCCACTGAAAACTTTGTAGAGGCGTAATATAGCAAGTTGATTGCATTAGTTAGGGGAGTACTTCATAGAAGTTAGCTGAATATAGAAAATATAAAGGCCACAAGGAGAAGTTATTGAGAACTAGGGAAGACCATTTGAATGATTGCATAAGAACAAGTATGTGAGCAGTAACAATAGCGAACAACTTGACTAAAACTATAACTGCATGGTGTGGGCATGTTGAACACATGATGAGGATATAAAGACAAGAAGATAAATTTTTAATATGCAAAATCACATTTTTATAGTAATAACTTTTGAAGCATATAAGGAACATTAGATCAATGTGTTACTTATTTATTTATATATTTTTTGAGCCAATTTACATTTAACTGGGAAACAAACAACTAAATTCTACAACAGATAATTTGAAGATTGTATTATAAGTATAACATAATAAATAGCTAAATAAGTATGAACAAAGCCTTTATAGATGAATATCCTTACCATGAAATCAGTAGGAACCAATGGTTAAATTTTCAAAACCCTTAGAAGATATAAAGGAAAGCACAAATCGATCAAGCTATACTGTCAGCTATTCATGTTGGCAGAACGATATCTAAACTGGCCGTAAAAGAAATAAACCATCAGTCGCTGAACTCGTCAGTAACTCAACAGCAGCAAACTCAGAACTACATGAAATTAGCTAGCAATTCACATAGCACTTGCTTCAAACAAATCCATCCAAAGCCTATGGATGCTCTGTCACTAGAATATTAAGCCTTCCAAAATAGACTGGTCTAATTATCCATTGGTTCAAGAATCCTTAAACCGCAGAAAAAATGAAACCGGCGTAGAGCTGGAGTTTTCCAGAAGAGAGAAAATACCTTCAGCTGGGAGAGAAGATTAGCGCAGGTTCCGAAATCGTTCCTCAGCATCGCCGCTTTGAATCGTCCAAAGATCTGCGTAACTTCCACCAACTGTGGATCCATCTAGCCGAGCTATAAACCTTTCTTCAGCTTTGCGCAGAGGTTTTCCCTCTTCCAAGATCCGCTCTCACTTTCGCTGAACGCCCTAAACCTTGCGAACCAAGCGACGTCCCGGCTTTTTTTTAGAGATCCGAACGAGACGACCGAACTGAGCAGTAAACGGGTCGGTCCGGGCCGGGTCGTGCCGGGCCGAGTCGGGCCGGGCCGGATCGGGTTTAGACGTGATTGAGTCGACCAGCCTCTCGAGCCAGCATGAGTTCAACCGGCTCGTGAACTGAACTGGATGAGCTAATAAGCCTAGCTCAGGCAAGCACTCACTCTACTCTTTGATTCTTGAGTCACTTTGTTTAAGACATGTTAATATAAAATATACTCAAAATATATTAAATTTACAACTTTATTTTTAAAGTATTAAAAATGCTTAAAATTTTATTTTTTATTCTTTATTCTAAGTGGTTTATGATTATTTCTCTCATAATTGTACATTTTATTTATCATTTTTATAACACAGTTTGTACTTAATATTATGGTCACTATTTTACAATAACAAGCTGGCTTATATGTCGGTTCAAACTCATAAACTTAGGCTCAAACTCGATAAAATTAATCAAGCTTAAGTCGAGAATTGAATATTGACCAGTACGTGCATGACAAACATAATGAAGTCGCACATTAATGGTACATGTGCATATGTATAGAAAAAAATATTGATATTGATATGTCTTACTTGACATAATTTATAAATAATGATTTTCTGATAGTTATACAGATATATAATGATATTGATATAGTAAACTTCTTTAAATAACATCAAAATTTTTTATTGATTTATTAAAAGCCTAATTGACGTGCATATTATTTCATTTTCTCTTATATTAATGTGATTTATAAGAACCATTATTCACTATAATTATTTAGTCTACTATTATTTTTAAATGATTTTTTAAGATTTAATTAAGTGATTTAAAAACTGAGTAATATAAGAGAAAACATGTATACAAGGTGCGGGCAATCAGTGACGAGACAATTTCAAATTTATTGATTTAATTTATTTTGATTAGTGAGTCTTTAATCTGTTAAATTGTAGACGAATATAAAAGATTTAGTTTTCATCGTCTGATTGTCTGTTCCCGCTTTAGTTAATTCCAAGTCTTAAGCGGGGTCATGACAAAAGTGATATCATAGATCAAGATTTACGATTAGTTAATTGAATCTTGATAAAGAATCAATATGATAATTATAAGAAAATTTTAATGATAAAAAAATATTGAATCTTGATAAAGAGTCAATATGATAAGTTTATTATTTAAACATTAAACTTAAGTGCATTCGATTCAAGCACTAGAGAAAAATTAGGGTCTTAATTCTAAAAACAATTTTGAGTAAGTTACTAATATTATTTTAATATTAACTTTGATTATAATAATTAAACTTAAGTTTAAAGTATTGAAACTATAATTAAAAGTGCAATACATAAATAATTTATAATTAAATTAAAACATAATTAAGTAAGCAACGATTAAATGCTTTATATTTTATGGATGATCATTTGATAAAAGTAATACAAGTTATAACAAATACGTCATCTATCTAGAGGCAAGTACTCATATTTTTAATCTATAGTAATAATTTATTTCTTCTCAACTATTTTGCAATTAATGACACTTGCACATGCTTTATTTTGATTGAATTTTTTTTTTATTATCGGTCATATTGTTATGAATGTTTGTAGTTATTTACTCTCATGCATTTGGTGCATGATTTATATAGTATGCTGAATTGCATTCGATGAATACAAGAATGATATTTTTATGTTGATTGCTTGTATTTACCTGACTGACTATGATGGAGTCACCACTTAATGTTACCAATGAAGGATTATTAAGATACCCGTGCACGTATATGAAAAATGATATTAATATTGATGTGTCTTAATTGATACATTTTTTGGACGATGCTCATATGATGACTGCACATATATATAATGATATTGATATAATTAAATTCTTTGAATAACATCAAAAGTTTTTTTTTTTTTGATTTAAATAAAAGTTAGATTGACATACATTTTACTTAATTTTTTCTTTTATTACTTTGATTTATAAGTATGAGTATTTACCGACATTATTTAAATTACTATTGTTTTAAACTAATTTTTCAGATTTAATTAGGTGATTTAAAAGATGAGTGATAAAAGAGAAAACATATATAGAAGATGCAGGTAACCAATAACAAGATAATTTTAAATATATTAATTTAATTTGTTTTGATAAGTGAAACTTTCATCTTTTAAATTGTATATAAATATAGAAAGTTTATTACTCATCATCCAACGTCTCTTCTCACCTTGATTAATTCAAAGTCGTTGGCTGGGTCCTCGTAACAATTGTTTCTTCAAACTGCTGCAACTACCAAACATAAAACTTGTCATTAAGAGAAGTTTGTTTGTTTTTTTTTTTAAATAAAATTTATATTTTGGGCCAAAGTTAAAAAAAAAAACAACCAAATATAATAAAGTGTTATATAATAGAGAAACATATAAATATTGGTTTATGAGGTGCCAAAGAAGTTTCAACACCAATTCAATTGCAAGATGATAGAAAGACATTAGATGAATTGATGAGTTGTATTGCATAGTCATAGTGTCGGGTTGTACTATTGTAGTATGTATAAAGACAAGATACATACTATAATTGTACAAATTGTTAATTGGCTTGTCATATATATGCTTTGGAAATCCCTTGTGCTTGTTTAATTTAAGTTTGATGACATTACACATTGTTAATCCATGTAAGCTTCTAGATCTCGAATTAAAGACAAATCATCACCACAAAGTATGGGCTTTAGTGGCATTTACGTGCATACCACCCAATTCCAATGTATTTACATATCTAACACCTAAACTTTACATTTGTATTTATACAACCTAAATCTTTCATATCACTACCTCCTGGTTAAGAAAAGAAAAATGAAATGAGATTAGGCTTAAATGAACATCAATTAATTAGGGAAATCATGCTTACAATAGATAATTTGTCCTTAGTTATAGGACAATCAAGGTAAAAAATTTAAGTCGAATTTTTATTTAAATTAACTAAGAAATTAGTTACCTCTAAGAGACTTAGAAATTCTACACATTAATTTATTTGAATGGATTAAGGCAATCAATCTTGGTGAGGAGCAATAATTTCATTGTGGCTGATGAATAGATAAATTTTATATTGGGTGAATGAGATGGTGACCTGGCGGTTGGGTATCTCCTTATACACTAAAAGATCGCATTTGCACAACTCACCGACCAAAATAAATAAATAAATAAATTGAATTTTTTTTTAAATTTAGCTTAATATATGATAATTCATAATGATCATCTTTCATTAGTATGAATTATGAATTTAAACTTAGTTGAAGCCAAAAAGAAATTTAATATTAATAATCATAAAACTTCAGGTGACGACGGCGCTGGCAGAGTTTTTTCGGTTTGGCAAAATTGTGTTTTATATGCTCTCTCAAAAAACTGAAGCTTAAAACTGTGTTTTCCTATTAGACTTGGTTATCTGCTGTTAATGCTAAAAAACTATAGTTTTTTTTCTTTTTTTTTTTTTGTAATAGTCACCACAACTTTTTTAACAACTTCTCATTCAAGAGTTTCACAACTGCTTCTTCATACAAAAGTAACAACCCCCAATAGATCCTTGGTCGAACCCAAATCACAAATATTGTGTCCACTCAATCTTGTCTTGTTCAATGCAAATTAAATAAATAAATAACAATAATAACTGTTATTGGCATTATTATAGAAAAGGATAAATAAATTTATGGGGCAATTGCATACAAATCACCCGAAACAAGCTATCTACAAATCAACCGCCCTCTTTCACCTTTTTTTCAAGTTCTCACTCAAATATCAAAATTCATGGTAAAAACCCAACTCATATTTTTCATTTTTATCAAATTCATAATGATTAGATCGTGGTATGCATAAACAATAGTTCAAAAAAATCTCCAGCATGGTTAATTTGTAAATATCAATGTTTCGGGCAGTCTGTACGTAATCATCCCAAAATATATTTATGAAAATCTTTACTGTTGAAAGACCAGCACGTAATAAGGGGGAATCTACCATGATCTGAATCTAAAACATGCAGATTACATAAAATGAATAGAATCATTAACATTCAAATAATATGAGGCAGCTAACATCTCTAATCAGACCTCAACATGCTAATTATTGTTGCTGGTCAAAACAATATCCTATCCTGATATATTTCCAGTGCCTGAATGACCTTTTCAATAAACAATTTGTGATGCAATCTGTACCTGCATTCAGCTAAACTTCTTAGACATTCAGTCATATAACATAAAAACAAGCTTCA
>JXCR01124194.1:33010-56155 GCA_002079205.1 Phalaenopsis hybrid cultivar | reverse complement strand
GTAAAGTATTTGTAGTTTAGTTTGAACATTTTCTTGTTTAAGTGTGTTTCTTATTTTTAATTACTTGTTTTATTTTGTTTATGTGTAGTACAAGATTTGAAAACTTAGTACATTATGATTCTAAATTAGAAAGAACTGTTAGAAAAATTCCAAAACAACAAAATGAGAAAAATCATTCCAACAAAATAGCTTGCAACTTAAGTAATGCTGGAAATGAAAATGAACATCATCCCTTTAAGGTATTATGCTAATCCTACAGCAGATGAAATTCATTTGAATATACAAAACCCTATTGTAGCTGCCAATTCATTTGAGCTTAATTCTGTTGTTATCCAAATGGTGCAAAACAATCAATTTGGTGGAACACCAACTGAAGATCCCAATTTACACCTTGTTAGTTTTCTAGAATTGTGTGCTACATTTAAATATGATGGAGTGTTGAATGATGTTTTCAGACTTAGACTTTTTCCTTTTTCACTGAAGGATAAAGTTAAGATGTGGTTAAACTTATTAGCACCTTGATCTATCAGAACTTAGAGAGATTTATCACAAAAATTTTTATTTAAATATTTCCCACCTTCAAAAAATGCTAAGATTAGAAATGATATTACATTTTTTGTCAGTTTGAAGGGAAATCAATTTATGAAGCCTAGGAAAGATTTAAAGATCTCCTTATGAAGTGTCTACACCATGTGTTGCTAGATTGGTTAATAATTCAAACTTTTTATAATTGATTGGTTAGATCTCTTAGATCGATAATTGACGTTGCTGTTGGTGGATCATTAATGCCAAAACCACTCGATGGCGCATATTCATTAACTGAAGAGATGGTTACTAATAATGTTCAATGGCGCACAGAATTGTAAATCCAAAAAAAGTGGCCAGTATTCATGATTCTGACGCAATATCAATATTAGTTGCTCAAATAGTCGTTATATCGAAGAAGATAGATCAATACGGAATGAATTATTCTCAAACAGCACATGTGCTTGAGGAGAACTCATTTGGACAAATGATCGAATCCCAATATTCTTATGAGACTTTAAATGCAATAAGCAATCATTCTAATAATCCTTATACTAATTATTATAATCTTGGTTGGAAGAATCATCCAAACTTTAGTTGGAGTAACAATAACTCGAATGCTACAAATCTACAATGGGGAAACAATGTTGTGAACCCAGTAGGAAGCTCCAACAATCAAGGAAATCAAACTTATAAACCTCATTACTCCCCAGAATTTAATAATTTGCAAAGTAAGGAAAAAAAGTTATCAATAGAAGAATTGATATTGCAAACGGGAAGTCCATTACAAAGTCAAGGAGCTACAATCAGAAACATGAAAAATCATTTGGGATGTATTGCTACTGCACTTAGTAATAGACCTCCAGGAACATTGCCTAGTAATGTTGAAGTAAATCCTAAGGATCAGAACAATGAGCAAATTAAAGTTATTCATCTGAGAAGTGGAAAAGAATTAAAAGAAAGAGTTCAACAAGAAGTTGAAATAGAAAAAGATGAGGTGGAAAATGAAAATTCTAGGGAAGATTTTCATTATGAGTCAGAAAGTCCTACTAAACCAATGAAAATCACTGTAGAAAGACCACCACCTCCATTTCCTCAAAGATTGAAGCAAATTTATAAAGATAATCAATTTTCAATTTTTTTGTAATTTTTTAGGAAATTCACGATAAAAATTCCATTTGCTAAATATTTGGAACAAATACCAAACAATGTGAAGTTCATGAAGGATATACTCAATAAGAAAAGGAAGTTTGTAGATAATGAGACTGTTGCACTTAGTGAAGAGTGTAGACTATAATTCAGAAGAAGTTTCCTGAAAAACTTAAAGATTCTAGAAGTTTTACAATTCCTTGTGCTATTGGCGAAAGATTTTATGGAAAAGCTTTATGTGATTTATGAGCCAGTATTAATCTTATGTCGTTATCAATTTTCAGAAGGTTGGGCTTATGAGATATTTCACATAAAACTCTAACTCTTCATTTAGTTGATTATTAGATTACATATCCTAAAGGAGTTATAGAAGATGTTTTAGTAAAGGTTGATATATTTATCTTTCATGTGGACTTTATTGTATTAGATATGGTGGAATATAAATAAATTCCTATTATTTTAGGAAGACCATTCCATGCCACTGGAAGAGCTTTGATAGATGTGTAAAAAGGAGAACTAACTATGAGAGTTAGTCATTAAGAGGTTACATTTAATATTGCAAAATCAATGAGATACCTTGCAAAAGGACAAGAGATCGAATGCTTTAGAAAGGATATTAATGAGTATTTAGGCCATGAATATTTCAAAAAGACATATGAAAGCGAATTTGAAAAGGAATATATGGAATATCAAGATGAGGATAAAATCCAAGATGAGCCTATGAAAGTGAGTACAGAAGAACTGAAATATGTTCAAGAAAAAATTTGAAATGTTAGATCCTGCAGAAAATGGCAACAATTTGCTTTCATCTATTAAGAAACCCTCTAAATTAGAATTGAAAACACTTCCTGCACATTTGAAGTATGCATTCTTAGAAGATTCATCTACACTACTTGTCATAGTATCCTTAGAACTAACTGAAGCGCAAGAACAACAACTGTTAGTAACTTTGAAAAGATATAAGAAAGCCTTTAGATGGACATTAGTTGATATTAAAGGAATCAGTCATTCAATCTTTATGCATAGAATTTTATTGGAAGATCAACATAAATTAAGAATCAAAGGAGATTGAATCCTATGATGAAAGAAGTGGTTAAGAAAGAAATTATAAAATGGTTAGATGCGGTAATAATATATCTTATTTCAGATAGTGCTTAGGTGAGTCCAATTCACTATGTTCCAAAGAAAGGAGGAGTAACTGTAGTGACAAATGAGCATAACGAATTAATATCAATAAGACAAGTCACTGGATGACAAATTTTCATAGATTATAGAAAATTAAATTCTACCACCTGGAAGGATCATTTTTATTTACTCTTTTTGGACTAGATGTTGGATAGATTGGCTGGACACAAATATTTTTGTTTTTTAGATGGATATACCGGTTATCACCAAATACCTATTGCCCTTGAGGATCAAGAGAAAACAACATTTACTAGTCCCTATGGAACTTTTGCTTTTCAGCGAATTGTCTTTTAGATTATGTAACGCACCTGCAACATTTTAAAGATGTATGATGTCAATTTCCAGTGATTTGATTGAAAAAGGGATTGAAGTTCTTATGGAAAATTTTTCTATATTTGAAACTTCCTTTGAAATATGTCTAAATCAATTAAAGAAGTTCTGAAATTTTGTGAAAAGACTAATCTTGTTTTTAACTAGGAGAAATGTTAGTTTATGATTATAGGAGGAATTGTTCTTGGACATAAAATTTTAGAAAATGGAATGGAATTAAATCCTGCAAAAATTTGGGTTATATCAAACCTACCTCCACCTACTAGTGTAAGAAAAGTTAGAAGTTTTTTAGGACATGTTGGATTCTACAGACAATATATCAAAAAAATTTCAAAAATTACTAAGCTTTTATGCCAAATTCTAGAAAAGATGTAAAGTTTGACTTTAACCAAGATTGTCTTAAAGTCTTTGAAACTTTACTGGAAAAATTGATCACTGCTCCTATAATTGTTTCACTGGATTGGGAGAAAACTTTTGAATTAATGTGTGATGCTAGTGATTATGCAATTAGAGTTGTTTTAGGGCAGAAATATGATAAGATTTTCAAGGTCATATATTATGTTATTAAGACTCTTAGTGATGCTCGGATTAACTATACCACCACTGAAAGAGAGCAATTAGTCATTGTGTTTGCTTTTGATAAGTTTATATCATATTTCATTGGAACTAAATGTGTTGTGCATACTGACCATTCTGCTATTAAATATTTGATGCAAAAGAAGGATGCAAAACCAAGATTCATTATATGGATACTTATGATGCAAGAGTTTGATTTTGTAGTAGTCGATAAGAAATGGACTGATAATCAAATAGTTGATCATCTATCAAGGTTAGAATAGGAAGGAATACTTGACTGGAAAGAGAGAATAAAGATACTTTTCATGATGAACAATTTTATGCTATAAAAGGATGAAAAATATCTTGGTATATTGATATTGTAAATTATATTATTAGTGGTATTTTACTATATGGATTGACAAAACAACAGAAAAAAAAATTCATTTATGATGCAAAATCTTACTTTGGGAATGATCCTCATTTGTATAAACAATGTAAAGATTTCATTATGAGACGATGTGTGCCTTATAAAGAAATTTAGGAGAATATGCAAAAATGTCGTGATTCTGAATTTGGAGGACATTTTGGGAATGATAGAACTGCTCGAAAAATTTTACAATCTAGATTTTATTGGTCTACTCCATTCATGCCTTCATTTGGATATATATATATATATTGATTGCGGTGGATTATGTTTCAAAGTGGATAGAAGCAATCACTTTACCTAGATGTGACGCTCGGAGTGTTTCAAAATTTTTAATTAAAAATATTTTTGCAAGATATGGAATGCCGAGAGTAATCATTACTGATGAAGGATCTCATTTTAGAAATGCAACAGTTGCAAGATTGGTGGAAAAAATATAATATAATACATAAAGTTGCAACTGTTTATCATCCCTAAACTAGTGGTTTAGAGGAAGTATCTAATCGTGAAATTAAGAGAATTTTGGAGAAGAATATTAATCCTAACAAAATGGATTGGTTTATTAGATTAGATTTTGCATTATGGACATACATGATAGCTTATAAGACACCTATAGGAATGTCCCCATATAGATTAATTTTTTGGAAGACTTGTCACTTACCAGTTCAGTTGGAACATAAAGTTTATTGGGTGATAAAAGAATTTAATTTCAGTTTAAAAGAAGCTGGTGAGAAAAGATTATTGCAATTGAATGAGCATGATAAAATCAGGAATGAATCTTAAGTTAATGTGATGATTTATAAGAAAAAAATGAAAGAATGGCATGATCGGAAGATAGTAAAAAGAGAATTTGAACCTAGACAGGAAGTTTTATTATATAATACAAGATTGAAATTATTTCCTGAAAAATTGAATTCTAGGTGGAAAGGGTCATTCAGAGTTATAAAATTCTATCCCTATGGAGTAGTCAATATTGAAGATCCCAAAACTGGAAGAATATTTAAAGTGAATGAGCACACATTGAAACCTTATTTTGATGGTCGAAGACCAAATGCTAAAGAGACTATTGTTGACCTCACTTTTGGTTGAGGTTTAGTTTTTCTCTTTAGTAGTCTAAGGTTTAGCCAGAGGACTTTCCTATTGACTATTCTTAGAAAACTAGAAAAGGAACCCTCACCATTAGAAATTCCAAACTCTTCTTTACTCAACTTGAAGTTACACATATTGGTACTAACCTCTAGCACTTAGTAAGTGGGGTCATTATGGGGGAACTCAAGATGAGTCACCCTTAGGACTGTTGGACCTTAAGGTTGACTCCGGGTGTTGGTCTAGGGCTTAAGGCACTCACAATCACTCACTACCCTAAACCCAGACTTTTTTTACTTTGGTCTCTTGATACTTTTGGGAGACTCATGTACGTGGTCCCCTAAACCCATTAGTCATAGGCTAGGGTTTGGCTAAGATCACAACATTGAGGACCCGCAATGGGGTTTCCATTGGTCCATGGCTTATTGATGGTGGTTGGCACTCCAACTCTACCAAGATACTCAACCTTTCCTTTTGCCCCTAAATTCCCCCAAATTACCTAGATACCTTTAGGACCCCAAGTTTGGCCAAAATTCCCAAATATACCCAAAATACCCAAATTTACCCAAAATACCCAAATTTATCCAAAATACCCAAATTGGTTCAAAAATCATTTCAAACATCTTGAAAACACCCAAACTACCCAAAATCACCAAAAATTGGCCAAATTACCAAAATACCCTCCTAAGCCCAAAATCCCAAAAATTTCCAAAACCTCCCAAATATTCTCAATTTCATTTTCCTCAACTACTGCATGACCGAATTTGGTCAATTTGACCACTTTTAACCAAAACCCCTAAATTGCCCTTTAAAGGCACATTTTTTTTCCCAAACCTACCTCAAATGTCTATCCAATTGGTCTAAATTTCCCCCAATTTCAATTATAAACTCAAATACACTATTAATTTGACTAATCTAGACCAAATCCAAGCCTAATTGGTCCATGATTTGAACCCAATTTTGAGCTAAACCAAAACCCAATTTTGGCCCTATGACTTTGTTCCACCAAATTGAACCCATGGCCTACTCCATTTGACACAATTTGTGTTGAAAAAATCTTAATAAGATTCATACACATCAAATTTGACCATCAATTGGCCTTGGTGAAGCCCCAATTTCATTTAATTTCAACTTAAGTCCAAAAATCCCCAATTTTGCCTCAAATTAGCCATGTCCCCAAACTTCACCAAATTGAGGGCCTTAACCCCCAAAATTTCCACTCTATGTCTTGATGAAAAATCTTCACAACATTGCCCTTGATCACGTTAACCATTCAATTTGGACTTAGTCCAATTCTATTCCAACCTAGACCCATGTCTAACCCAACATGCCCAAATTGACCAAATTTTAAAAATCCCTCAAATTGACCCACCAATTGAACTCAAAATCACTTCAACCCTTCACCAAAAATCTTCATAAATATCATCTACATAATGTTTATCAATCAATTAGTCCAATTGACATGACTAGCCTAGCCCAAACCCAAGCCTTGATCACTTGAACCCGCATTGAACACATGCACTAAAGATGGCCTAACTACCCCAAAGTCACCAAATTAATGACTCTACAACCATTAGTTGGACCCTAGTGGCCAGCCTAAACCTCTTAAAATCACATAAATTAAGCCATGGACCAAAGTTCCCCTAAATTATGGGATTTCACTCCATATTTGCTTAAGCTTAGGATATTTTTGCCAAAACAAAGCCTAAACACATTAAATTGTTGTGACATATTCCCCTGGGTTCCCTGAGCTCCTAGCCACCTCCCCCTGGCTGGCCAGCTGGCCTAGTGACCGAAAAATGGCCAAACTGAGATCCACCCCCATGAGATTAAACCCAAATCAAACTTAGAGGCCATCTCATCCAAATTCAATGTTGGAGCCTCTCTGCCCTCCACCAAGGCAGCACATTTCACCCCTCAATTGGCCATGGCAGCAAGCCTAAGGCCATTTTTATAAAATGCTCCCCTCCACGGCCATGGAGAGAGAGCTGAAAAATTCCTCTAAGAGACTTCCTCAAATTGATCCCAAAGCCTCTTTTAGACCTCCTCAGTGCAACCCAACCACCACATTGCTCTGAATTCCCTTGTCGGAGCACAATTTTTTAGCTCAAAACCTTGCCGGAGACATGACAAAGCTCTCCACACCTCTAAACTCCACTAAATTCAAATTAAAATCACCCACACCTTCACAACATTAAAAGAAGCCAAAGCCTCATCAAATTCCCCTTCCATAGAGCCCCTAGTATAGACTTTGATCAAAACCTGAAATCAGCCTTGGTCGAATTTGGGTCTAGGCATTTCACCATAGCAAGAGGCTTAACCCCTGGCTTCTTTGGACCCCAACGAACACGCCGAGACTCTTTGATCGAAGCTTCCCTTCTCAGAGCCAAGGAATTGAGTCTCTCTTCCTCCCAAGACAATTTGGATTCTACATTTGATTAGTCTTAATTTAATTGCATGATTACCGTATGGATATGTTTGTCTCACTTAGACGAGTTGATAGGATCAAACCCGAGGTGATTTTGTTGATTCTAGGCTGAGATCTTAAGGTTTTAGTGTGGACGGTCATGGGATCACTCTATCGGGGACGATGATGGGGAGCCGTCTGATCCCCCGTGTATCGGATGGACGGAGGAGATCAAGTCAGACAGCGTTTCCTTACATGAACTGCGAGCCGAGTCAGCGGCTACATGGATGGTGGCGTCCAACCAGAGCGTGTCACGCGTGCCTTCAAAGTTGCCTAAGATCTAGTTAGCGTCGCGTGTTTAAATAGATAAATAGGGAATTTAAAAAATCAGAAAAAGATCCCTAACTTTAAAAATTCATATCTTGGTGTAGGAAAAATCATAAAAATAAAATAAAAATACCCTCTTGGTCAATGAATAGAGGAGAATAATGTGGAAATAAATTTAAGTCCATGTGATGCATATTTTATTTTTAATTAATTAAACATTGATTTGAATGTGTTGATTCTCCATGCATGTAGTAATATCACCATAGCTTGAAATTTTAGCATGTTGTTGCCTCTGTCTTAGGGAACATCCTCTGATTTTCCAAAGTCAGAGGAGGTCCCTAAAGTGAGATCCTTATTTTTCAAGTTTATATTCATTATTTGCTTAAATTAATCATGGAAATTAGCATGTTGCTTAGAAAAATCCAAGAAAATTTTGAAAGGTTTATGATAACCAGATAATCTTTAGAAAAATTTCTCATGAGTCAAGTCATTCAAAATACACATAATCTTTACAAACCCTAAATCACTAAGATAATTAATTTTGAAAAATACAAACAACAAAATAACTTTTTTTTTATCTCCACTATTTTTTAGAATCTAGAGAACTCAACATAAAAATTTTAAAACATGTTGAGTTAATTTGATGACCTAAATTGATTTTTTCAAGTTAAAAATATTTTTTGGCACTCAAATGATTTTAAAAAAATCAAAATATAACTCAAAAATTTATAAAAACTTGTTTTTTTAGTTCTCTGTGATCAGGGTTATTTTCTAAAAATAAAATGGTATTTAAAACAAAAACTTATTTTTAGCCTATTTTTAAATATTTAAATAATTAAAAAAGCACAAAAATGATAAAATTCATGGAAATGTTTTAATTTGCTTCCTGAGCACTTAGGAACAAATAGGACATTTTTTTTCTGATTTTCTAAATAAAGATACTGAATTTTAAAGCTAAAAAATAATTTTTTAAGGCTAAAAATGGATTTTCACTAAAATAATTCCAATAAATCAAATAAAACTTAGAAAAATATAAAATTTTCTCTTTTGGGTTCTTTGACCTCGGGAAGATTTTTCAAAAATACAAAACTTAATTTTCCCCATTTAAAAGATTTTATATTTAATAAATATCTCAAAAATTAAAATAATTCTTAAAATTCAAATACAATTTTAAAAATCATGAAATTTGGTTTAAAGACTCTTCTAGTCTAGGTCTATCTCTAGTAAAAATTTCAAGGGATTCAGATTTACCTTGGTCAAGTTAGGAATTTTCTTTGAAAATTCCTATCTTTACATGAAAATAATTATATAAATTAAATTAAATTTTCAAAGATCACATTTTCTCATCTAATGTCTTAATTGACCCATGAATGAGGGAGGATAAAAATTTTTAAGTCATTTAGATTAAATTTGATAAATTATGAAGTGTTAGAGCCTTAAGGGCAAATGTGTAATTTTGGAAATTTAGTCTTAATTAACATTTAGGCTTAATTCAAGGAGGATCTTAATTGACCCATGAATGAGGTAGGATAAAAATTTCAAAGTCATTTGAATTTAATTTTACTAAATTTATGAAGTGTTAAAGAGCCTTAGGGGCAAATGTGTAATTTTGGAAATTTTGCCTTAATTAACATTTAGGATTAATTCAAGGGCCTTAGGGCAAATGTGTAATTTTGGAAATTTAGCCTTAATTAACATTTAGGCTTAATTCAAGGAGGGAAATGGGCAACCTCTGATTTTAATTTAGATTTTTGAAACATAAGGGGTTAATTGATAGAAACCAATCTCACTTTCTTAATTAAAAGGCTAAGTTAATAAATTTCTAAATTATTAAAATTTGGAAGTTTATTAAAATAAAATGAACTTAGGACTTAGGGGTATGATTTTTGAAGTCATGAATTAATCAATTTAATACCACTATTTGATTTTCAAATGAAATTCGAATAATGAATCATGACCACCTAAGGCTTAACCTTTTCAAAACTAATCAAGACACTCACCTAAATCTTAAGGGCTTAGTAATAATTTAAGTTAAATCAAGACTGATTAAATGAGGATTATAAAAATAAATACAATTAAAACTAAAACATCTTTCAAACACTACAAGCCCAATTATGACCAAAATTTGGCTAAGTGTTCCAATAACACTAACTTGCCTCTTTAAGGGTCTTAACCCACATAATATTCAAAATTAAATTACAAATGATAATTACCCTATTCTTAGGGATAATTGAGACATCAATGCTCACTGAGCACTAAAGGTATTTACAGGATGAATTATTAAGCAACATAATAAGTTTAAAAGAACTTGGGATTTTCCACCAGGCAGCGAGAGAGTAGCACGGACCTGCTTCTTTCTCTAGATCTGTTGGATACCTCGGAGATCTACTAAACTCAATATATTTTGCTTGACAAAATCATCCTTAATTAAACTCCTAAGGACCCACCAAGATATGATCTAGGGTTAGGTAGGTCATCAAAATTTTACTTCCTCGTTTCATATAAACTGCCTTAGCATGCCTTTTGAGTTTCAGGTGGTGAAACAAGAAGATTCGCCAGGTACGTTTTTATTATTTTCAGTGTTGTCTTTTTTGTAATTTTATCCTATACTTTTATGCTTACACAAATTTGCATACTAAACAACGATGTCACCCTGCATGAAAACTAAAAACTATCAGGATAGCCACAAAACCAAAACAAAAACTAAAACTAAAATCAACCAAGATAAAAATCACCCCCACAACATTCAAAATATAAAACAACTCAAAATTTAATCACAAACATCATACAAAACTATAATTGCAACTAAATTAAGATGTCTCTATCGGATGATCAGGAATTCCTGGGAGTAAGTAACCTACGGTTGCTAATGAGGCTTCCCATGGTTTAAATGAAATTATGGAACTCATTAAGTTGAGTTTAGTAAGTTCATTTGGACTAAGTGAATCCAATAGAAAATAGTGGTGTCGGAACGAGGGAACCGTAGGATCCTAACCGGTGTCGCTCTAATTAACTTTAACATGCCCCCATATAATTTAAAGAACTTCAACCATAAGGCCACCTGATTTGATATCATAACTTGACACACTAGAAAACTCAAACTCGTCACAGCAAGAAGCTTGAAGCTAGCATGGTGGGCAGCACGGCCATCTTCAACAGCAAAACCTGTCTTCCCCAACTAAACTAATCTTCCTTCCTTAGACTTAAACAAAAAAGCTATAGGACTTTGAGGTTGCTTACTTATGCAACGCAAATCCTCACCTTATCTTTAGGCCTTTTGTATAGCCCTGCTATACAATTTAAGCCTTAACTCGTCTTAGAATTCTGAGGTTGTCGTTTGTCATGACCTAAACCCTCACATCTTCCAAGCTATTTGTGTGATCATTGCACACTAATGTAAGCCTTAACTAATAAAATTGACAGGATGAAACACCTAAATATTTCTCCTTAGAAATGAAGTCAACCTTTAGGATAGCTTGGGAAGTCACCGGGGTTCTCCTATGCATTCATGACATCCTTTAGCTCCTTTGGACTCTACAACCAAATGTTACAAATTTGAACCAATCCCCTTTCACACATCTACGTTTGATCTCATAGAAAAGTCCTACCCTTTGAAACTCCTTGAAGNCAAAGCCATAGGACTTCGAGGTTGTTTGCTTATGCAACGTAAATCCTCACCTTATCTTTAGGCCTTTGTATATCCCTGTTATACAATATAAGCCTTAGCTCGTATTAGGATTCCGAGGTTTTCGTTTGTCACGACCTAAATCCTCACATCTTCCAAGCTATTTGTGTGATCATTTCACACGAGTGTAANCCTAAATATTTCTCCTCAAAATTGAAGCCAAACATTAGGATAGCTTGGGAAGTCACCGAGGTTCTCCTCTGGATCCATGCATCCCCTAGTTCTTCCTTCCTTTGGATTCTACAATAAAATATTCCAAATTTAAACTAATACCCTTTCGNAAGAAACACCTAAATATTTCTCCTCAAAACTGAAGCCAAACATTAGGATAGCTTGAGAAGTCACCGTGGTTCGCCTCTGGATCCATGACATCCCCTAGTTCTTCTTTCTTTGGATTCTATAATAAAATGTTCCAAACTTGAACCAATCCCCTTTGCACACCTCTACGTCTGATTTCGTTGAAGAGTCCTACCCTTTGAATTTCCTTGAAGATAATATTTCTAGATTTTTTATCGAGAGTTTTCTTAAATAACTTTGGTCATTTATATGTAATTAACTATAGGGGCTTGCCCTTATAGGAAGCATGTCCAAACCCAGCTTAATATAAATCCTATTTAATTTCTTCGTATTAAATAGGGGAACTTATCGACAAATACAAAGGTTTCGCAGACCAAACGGATGTCATATATTCCTTAGTTTATTTGATCGAGCATCATCCTCAAGTCTTGTGTTTATCCTTTGGGATAGATACAGGATTTGATGAACAACAC
This sequence comes from Phalaenopsis hybrid cultivar, assembly GCA_002079205.1. Lineage (NCBI taxonomy): Eukaryota > Viridiplantae > Streptophyta > Magnoliopsida > Asparagales > Orchidaceae > Phalaenopsis > Phalaenopsis hybrid cultivar. Next base: position 43,709 of record JXCR01124194.1, on the reverse strand, counting down.
TCTTTCATTTAAATTATGAAAAAATATTGTGTCAGTTTGATTTCATATTTTTCTAAAACTAAATATATATGAAAATTAAAACGTCCTTTCGAAGCGGGCAACGGGATTTCGATTCGGGTGACCAACAGCTTCTAACAGACAACTCCTCCAACCAAAAATAGTGCTGACAACTATCATGTTGGAACACCAAGAATGAAACTGGGAATGTCGGGCATGTCGTGCTGATGACATTAAGCCAAGCACTTTGTGGGAGGCAACCTATATGTAACGTTGTTTGCTTTGATTTTTGAGTTTTTGTTTAAAATCTTATATTTATGTTTATGTTTATGTTTTTATGTAATCCGCTTAATTGAGAAAAATGTTTATAAACATCTTTGTTTGCCTAATGATGTAAAAGGACTGAGAATTTATTTGATCAAAATCAAAACAGCCAAAATTTTGGAACTAGCGCATGATGTGCTACATTGGCGCATGATGCGCCGAAGTCCAGAAAGTTGGTGCATGATGCGACGCGGAGACAAAAATGACTTAAAACGTTTCAAATGGTGGTTTTTGGTGGGGACACATTGAAATAACTCCTAAAAAAATACTCCACGACATATTTTAGAGGGGGAAATGAGGAAGAGTCACCACTTTTCAAATCCTATGGCTTCCCACTCTAGAAACTTCACTAGATTTGGAATTTTCAACAAAGAAATTTCATCAATTTTGACTCACATAAGTTGCATGATTGAGTTATAATGAAGAAAAGGCTTATAAAAGAGAGGGGATTTGTGAATCAAGGATTCAACATGCCGAATACTCGAGTCGAAGAAGTTATTACGCAGAGACGTTGGGGAGTGTTTTGCTACACTACTGTCATTGTAGTCATCCCTGTGGTGAAAGAATTTTATGCAAAAATTCATGGGATCAACCAAGGAATGATCTAAGTGTGAGGCAGTTTTGTGTAGTTCACTCCTTTGAGAATCAACAAAATGTTTATGATCTAGAACGTGTCTGTCTACCACTATGCAAATTTTACCCCTACAAGAGACAACATGGATGAACTCTACCATTACCTTACAGATGAAGATGTTAATTGGGAAGCCCGAGTTGATGGGAATGTGAGTTTTTCTGCATCATTGTTAAATTGTACTTCAAAGGCATGTCATTTCTTCATTTCCTCAAAATTACTGTCTACTATGAAAATTAGTAAGGTCACTAAGGAGAGTGTTATCCTGAACTACTGTATTCAAACTAGAAAACCTGTTGATATTAGAGTCATAATTGTAAAATCAGTTTTAGGTTTGCTTCTAAATGGATCTGCAATTGTATTGGGGCATCCATCTACTTTTTTCCAACTTTGCAGTCAATTGCAAGTACCTTATAAAAGTTGGGAGAAAGTACCACTATCTTGAAAGCCGATGGATCATGAAGTTTATTGCAATTCCATTTGTGTGTTTTTCTTTCAGGTACAAGTAAAAAAGTTGAAAAATGCTAAAAGGAGTAAAAAAAGGATCAAATTTGGAGCAAAAATGTGAAAATTGTGCTAAAGTGTTTTGGTGTCTAAGCATCGGTGAAACAGAGAAGGCCGTGCCTAAGCACCGGAGGCCCCGCGCTTAAGCGCCATAGGCAGTTTTGTGACAGTTTACTTCATTTTTTCAAATTTTGAAGGGACATTTAAGGCGTCTATTGGCTAAAGAGGATGGTTATGTCCACTAGAAACAAAAATATGGTTAGAAAACTTGTGAAAGGAGGCATCCTTTGGAGAATACAATGATTTTAAACACATTTTGAAGAGTTATCAAGGCACCTCTTGGATATTTATAAAAGAAGGAAGTTGAAGTTTTTTTAAGTGTGCTTGAAAATTCTAAAAAGTGTTATAAAGGGGGAGTTTTGAGAGATATTTTTTGAGAGATTTTGAGGCACCACAAATTTACTTTATTCTTTTTGTTTTTAGTTTTATTGTGAGAGTCAAGAGTATTGTAAAAGAGATGAGATTCAAATGAACTTCAAGAGTTTGGCGGATGATTTGAGATAAGTTTTTTATCTTTTTTTAAATCACTTTTGATTTTAATCAAGACTCCTTGTTGGTTTGACAGTGATTTCTACNTAAATATAATATAGTAAGTAAAATTATTTTTAATAAAAATTTTTAAATAGAGAAAATAAAAGAACTAAAATCAAAATTTAAAAAGCTTACAATATTTTTGAATTACTTAGAAACTCATATTTTCATAGTTCTTAACATTAAAAATTTTCAAACTTTAAGTTGGTCTCATTTACTTATTATTTTTTCTAAATTAAACTACTATATTTCTAAATCTAAATTTTTGTGACTCCAAAAGAAACTCCTATACATATCATACATATTTGAGGACAAGTAACATTTTAAGTTTGGGGAATTTTGATACACCTAAAATATATAGTGTTTTTAGAAACATTTTTATACCTATTTTTGAAATATTGTGCTTTAATGGAAGGTATTTTTATTTTTTTCTTGCAGATACAAGTAAAAATGAAAAAAATGCTTAAAGGAGTGAAAAACGATCAAATTTGGAGCAAAAAGATGAAAAATTGTGCAAAAGAGTTTTGGCGCCAAATCACCAGATCCGGCGCTTAAGCACTGGTTAAATAGAGAAGGTCGTGCCTAAGCACTGAGACCCTGCGCTTAAGCGTCAGTGGTAGTGACAAGACAAGTAAAATCAGTTTTCACAAATTTTGAAGAGGTTTCTGAGGCACCCATTGGCTTAATAGGTGGTTGTAACCACCATGAATGAAAATTACATGAAAGGATGCATCTCTTTGGCAAATACATCGAATCAAGACACATTTTGAAGGGATCTCTAGGCACCTCTTGGAAAACTATAAAACAAAGAAGAGTGGACTTAGAAAAGAGTCCAGAAAAGGTCCGAAAAAGTGTGAGTCCTGAAAATATTGGTAAGTTTTTAAAGTTCTTCTCTGAGGAGTTAGTTTAGAGAGATTTTTAGGAACCACTTTTTATTTACTTTATCTTTTTTGTTATTTTATTTTCAGTGATTGTAAAAGAGAAGAGATTCAAAGGAACTTTAAGAGTTTGGTGGGGACTTGAGATAAGTTTTTATCTTTTTGTCTTAGACTACTTTTGGTTTTAATTAAGACTTGTTGTTGGTTTGACAATGATTTCTTTTTTAAAACTAAAGTGTAGTTTTGTTTTCTTAATAGATTTTGAGTAGTTTTCTTTACCTTTCTTCTTAAAATGATAAGTAATTAAGTTTTAGAAGGAAGTTGTGGAGAGTATTGATCTTTAATGTTGGAAGAAGTTATGATGATTTAAATCCATGCACTTCATTTACTTCTTGATTTGGTTAATCCAGTTATTAAAATTTGTTGTGAGAATAAGTAAGATCTGGGCTGGTATTGTCTTAGTCAACAATTGAAAAGAATTNGGATAACCTCGGTGACTTCTCAAGCTATCCTAATATTTGGCTTCAGTTTTGAGGAGAAATATTTAGGTGTTTAATCCTGCCAATTTTATTAGTTGGTGCTTACATTCATGTGAAATGATTACACAAATAGCCTGGAAGATGTGAGGATTTAGGTCGTGACAAACGACAACCTCGAAATCCTAAGACAAGTTAGGGCTTATATTGTATAGCAAGGTTATATAAAGTCTTAAAGATAAGGTGAGGATTTACATTGCATAAGCAAGCAACCTCGAAGTCCTATGGCTTTGTTATTTAATTCTAAGGAAGGGAGATTGGTTTAGCTGAGGAAGACAGGTTTTGCTGTTGAAGATGGTCGTGCTGCCCACCATGTTAGCTCCAAGCTCCTTGCCTCGACGAGTTTGAGTTTTCTAGTGTGTTAAGCTATAATGTCAAATCAGGTGGCCCTATGGTTGAAGTTCTTTAATTTTTATGGGGGCATGTTAAAGTTGATTAGAGCGACACCGGTTAGGATCTTGCGGTTCCCGTGTTCCGACACCACTATTTTATTTTGGATTCACTTAGTCCAAATGAACTTATTAAACTCAACTTAATGAGTTTCATAATTTTGTTTAAACTGTGGGAAGCCTCGTTAGCAACCATAGGTTATCTCCAATAGAGACGTCTTAATTTAGTTCAGTTGTGGTTTTGTATGATGTTTGTGATTAAATTTTGAGTTGTTTTATATTTTGAATGTTGTAGCGTTGTAGTTTTGTGTGATGTTTGTGATTAAATTTTGAGTTGTTTTATATTTTGAATGTTGTAGAATTTTGAATGTTGTAGCGGGTTTTGTGTGATGTTTGTGATTAAATTTTGAGTTGTTTTATATTTTGAATGTTGTGGCGAAGTTTTGTGTGATGTTTGTGATTAAATTTTGAGTTGTTTTATATTTTGAATGTTGTGGGGGTTATTTTTTTTTATTTTGGTTTTGGTTTTGTGGTTATCCTAATTGTTTTAGTTTTCAGGCAGGGTTGCATCGTTGTTTAGCATGCAAATTTGCAGGTATAAAAGTACAGTATGAAAGTACAAGGAAGATAACGCTGAAAACTGTAAAAGTGTACTTGGCGAGTCTTCTTATTCCACCACTTGAAACATAAAATGCATGTTAAGGCAGTTTATATGAAACAGGGAAGTAAAATTTTGGTAGTTTTCCTAACCCTATGTCATATCTTGATGGGTCCTTTGGAGTTTAATTAAGGATGATTTTGTTAAGCAAAGCATATTAAGTTAGTGGATCTCCGAGGTATCCAGCAGATCTAGAGAAAGAAGCAGGTTTGTGCTACTCTCTTGCTGCTTGGTGGAAAATTCCGAGTTCTTTTAAACTTATTATGTTTCTTAATAAGTCAACTTGTAAATACCCCTAATGCTTAGTGAACATTGATGTCTCAATTATCCCTAAGAATAGGTTAATTATCACTTGTAATTCAATTTAAGAATTATGTGGGTGAAGACCCTTAAAGAGGCAAGTTAGTGTTGTTGGAACACTTAGCCAAGTTTTAAATCTAATTGGGCTTATAATGTTTGAAAGTTGTTTTAATTTTCAATGATATTTACTTTTACTAATTGGGCTTGTAGTGTTTGAAAGATGTTTTAATTTTCAATGATGTTTACTTTTCTAATCATAGTCCTAATTAGGCTTGTAGTGTTTGAAAGACGTCTTAGTTTTAATTGATATTTACTTTTCAAATCCTTGTTTAGCCTAAGTCACTACTAAGCCCTTAAGACCTAGGTGAGTGTCTTAGTTAGTTTTGAAAATATTGGGCTTGTAGTGTTTGAAAGATGTTCTAATTTTCAATTATTTACTTTTCTAATCCTCATTTAAATGAAACTTGATTTAGCCTAAGTCACTACTAAGCCCTTAGATCTTAGTGAGTGTCTTAATTAGTTTGAAAAGGCCTAAGTCACTACTAAGCCCTTAAGACCTAGGTGAGTGTCTTAATTAGTTTTGAAAAGATCAAGCTTAAGGTGCTCATGATTCATAATTTGAATTTTATTTGAACATCAAAATTGGGGTATTAAATTGATTAATTATTAACTTCAAAATTTAATTTTATTTGAAAATCAAAATAGGGGTATTAAATTGATTAATTATTGACTTCAAAAGTCAAAGTCCTAGGTTCATTTTATTTTAATAAACTTCCAAATTTTAATAATCTAAAAATTTATTAACTTACAAAATAGGGGTATTAAATTGATTAATTGTTGACTTCAAAAGTCATACCCCTAAGTCCTGGGCAATAAACTTCCAAATTTTATAATTTAGAAATTTATTAACTTATCTTTTTCAATTAAGAAGGTGAGATTGGTTTCTACCAATTAACCCCTTATGTTTCATGCATCAAATAAATTGATTAAGATCAGAGGTTGCCCATTTTCCTCTTTAAATTAAGCCTAAATGTTAATTAAGGCTAATTTTCCAAAATTACACATTTCCCCCTAAGGCTCTATCACTTCATAATTTGTCAAATTCAATTCAAATGACTTTGAATTTTTTATCATACCTCATTCATGGGTCAATTAAGACATCACAGGAGAGCAAAATTTAATTTATTTATATAATTATTTTCATGCAAAAATAGGATTTTTCAAAGAAAATTCTTAACTTGACCAAGGTGACTTCTAATCTCTTGAAATTTTTGCTAGATGTAGAACTAGACCAGTTAATCTTTTGGACCAAATTTCATAATTTTTTTGAATTTTAGTTAAATTATTACAATTATTTTAAGTTATGGTGTATTTATTAAATATAAAATATTTTAAATGGAGAAAATTAAGTTTTGTATTTTTGAAAAGTTTCTTTGAGTCAAAGAACTCAGAGGAAAAAAATTTATATTATTTTGAATTTTATTTGATTTATTAGAATTATTTTAGTGGAAATCCACTTTTAGCTTTTAAAATTCATTTTTAAGCTTTAAAATTCAATGTTTTTGTTTAGAAAACTAGGAAAAACATTCTAATTGCTCCTAAGTGATTAGGAATTAATTTGGAATATTTCTACGAGTTTAATTATTTTTGTGATTTTTAGGGATTTTTAATTATTTAAATATTCAAAATAGGTTAAAAATCAAGTTTTTTATTTTAAATATTATTTTACTCTTAGAAGATACCCCTGTTCCCAGAGAACTCAAAAAATAAGTTTTTTATAAATTTTTGAGTTATATTTTGATTTTTAAAAATCATTTAAATGCCAAAAATGATGTTTATCTTTAAAAATCAACTTAGGTTATTAAATGAACTCAAAATATTTTGAAACTTTTATGATGAGTTTTTTTGACTATAAACCATAGTGGGGATCAAAAACCAAGTCATTTAAATATTTATATTTTTCAAAATTAATTATCTTAATGACTTAGGGTTTGTGAAAATTAGTTATATTTTAAATGACTTAACTCAAGAAATTATTTCCAAAAGCTTCTCTGGTCATGGTGGACCTTCCAAAATTTTCTTGAAATTTCTAATCAACATGCTAATTTCCATGATTATTTTAAGGAAATAATGTGCAAAAACTTTAAATATATGGATCTATGTATAGGGACTTCCTCTGACCTTAGAAAAATCAGAGAATGTTTTTCTTGACAGAGGCTACAACATGCCAAAATTTCAAGCCAATTTGATGTGTCAATATGCATGGAGAATCAAATGATTCAAAATAGTGTTTAATTAATTAAAAATAAAACATGCATCAAATGGACTTGAAATTTATTTCACATTGTTCTCCTCTGTTCACTGAGCAAGAAAGTATTTTTATTTTATTTTTGTGATTTTCCTACACAAAGTTATGAATTTTCTAAGTTAGGGATATTTAAATAAATAGGAGAAAGCTCTATTTATCTATTTATACCGTGTGTGCCACCTCAACCTACGATGGCTCCAAAGCTCCACGTGGCGCACTTCCATTTGACGCGGTCATCCACCTCAACGCTGACTCGGCCCGTTGTTTATGTCCCGAAGCGCTGTCCGGCTCAACCTCCTCTGTCCATTTGATACACGCTTGATCAAATGGCTCCCCATCATCGTCCCCGATAGAATGATCCCATGACCATCCACACTAAAACCCTAAGATCTCATCATAGAATCAACCAAATCACTTCCGGTTTGATCTTATGGACTCGTTTAAGTGATACGAACACATCCATACGGTAATCATGCAATTAAATTAAGCCTAATTAAATGGGGAATTGAAATAGGCTTAGGATGAAATGAGGTTTTATACCTTTACTCTGAGAAGTGAAGCTTCAATCAGAGGGTCATGGCACGTTCGTTGGGATCCAAGGAGGCTAGGGATTGAGTCCCTGGTCTCGGTGTAAGGCCTTGGTATGAATTCGATCATGGACGGATTTTGGTGTTGGTCTAGAGCTATGGTTGAGGCTCTGTGGAAGGGGGATTTGATGGGGCTTTAGCTTCTTTCACTATTGTGAAGGTGTGGGTGCAGTTAATTTGGGTTTGGTGGACTGTGGAAGTGTATTAGATTGTGTCCTGGTTTCCGGCAAGGTTCCAAGCTCAAAATTGAGCTCCGAAAGTGGGAATTGATGGAAGAAAATAGTTGGAATGCACTGAGGGGATCTTAGGGAAGCTCTGTAGAAGTTTGGAGAAGGCCTCTCTAAGGAAATTTCAGCACACCTCCCATGGCCGTGGAGGTGAGTTTTTATAAAAAATGGTCATTAGGTGGCTCTCATGGCATAAGTTTTGGTGCATTGTGGTGCTTCAGAGGAGGGCAGAGGAGCTCCATCAATTGGTTTAGCTAAGCTGGCCTCTAGGTTTGATTTGGGTGAAGTCTCATGGGGGTTAAGGCAATCAATTGGGTGAAATTTGGGGACTTAGCCAATTTGGGGCAAAATTTTGAATTTTGGATTTATGCCAAAATCAAATGGATTTGAGGCTTCACCAAGGCCAATTGATGGTTAATTTTGATATATGGGGATGCTATGAAGATTTTTCAACATTAATTGTGGTCAATTGGCTAGGTTATGGGTTCAATTTGGTGAGATTATGTCATATGGTCAAAATTGGGGTTTCGATCTAAATCAAAATTGGGCTCAAACTATGAGTCAATTAAGCTTGGATTTGGTTTAGCTTGGACATCTCAAAAGTTAATTTGAGTTTAGGATTGGAATTGTGGTCAATTGAGATCAAATTGATGGACATTTGGGTTGAATTTGGGGAAATTTGGGCCATTAAAGGTAAATTTGGGGGTTTTGGTTAAAGATGGTCAAATTGGCCAAATTTGGTCATGTGGTAGTTGACAAAAATGAAATTGGGAATATTTGAGATTTATTGAGATTTTCTGAAGATTTTGGGAATTTTGGGCTATGGAGGGGTATCTTGGTAATTTGGGGTGTTTAGGGGTAAAAGGCTAAGTTGGGTTTCTTGGTAGAGTTTAGGTACCAACCACCACCAACAAACCATGGACTAATGGAAACCCCATTTTGGGTCCTCTATGTAGTGGTCTTAGCCAAACCATAGCCCTAGGGCTGGTAGGTTTAGGGGACCCTGTACATGAGTATTCCAAAAAGATCAAGGGACCTAGGCTAGAAATTTGAGTTTAGGGTTGTGAGTGAATGTGAGTGTAGATGAGTGTAGTGAGTGCCCTAGCTCCAGATCAACACCCAGGGTTAACTCTAAGATCCAGCAGTCCTAAGGGTGACTCATCTTGAGTTTCCCTTATAGTGACGCCACCTACTAAGTGCTAGAGGTTAGGACCAATATGTGGAACTTCAATTTGAGTAAAGAAGATGGAAGAATTTCTAATGATGAGGGTTCCAGGTCAAAAAGAAAAAGCTCTCATAAGAAGCTTTAGGTTGACATAATGAATTTAACGGAAAAAAAGAATCAAATGGGTGTCTAATGAAACTTAACTGATAAAGCTTTTTCATGACTCTTTAATGAAACTCTTTTAGAGTTATCTCCAAAAGAAAAAGTTGAGTAATATTAAAGTCGTTAATTCCACTGAGATTGCTTTAAAAACATTCAAGGTTATTGAGGGTGTTTCAAACATCACCAAAATAAGAATCTATGTGATTTCCTAAGGGCATAACGAAGAGAAATAAGGAAAAGATGAAGTTATTATCATTAAGAATAATTAACCCCAAAATGACATTTGAACAATTTTATTTGACATCAATAAACAAGTTGAATAATTTAGAAACCTATAGGAGTACATATCTTTCTCATGATGCTCCAATTGAGCTATGAGATTACTTGAGTGCATGTGACGAGATAAGTTTGAGAGTATTAACATGAGATAATTTTACGTGATTTCACATGTTTTTTACGCTGCATTTTATTTATTATTTTTCTTAATTTTTCATAGATTTACACTTGTGAAAGGTTTTTTTTTATGTTATGTACGTTAGAGGAATTGAATACAAGCATTTTGGAACGAGAAAAATCAATGTAAAAGTAGCCTAAAGCAGTGTGACCATGCCTAGAAGAGGTGTGACCACGCCTAGGGCAGTAAACAAGCTGAGCCTAAGCGAGCTCAGGGTCAGCTCGTTTTCGGCTTGTTCGACATGGGCTCGTGTTCGAAATGGCTTGTGAATGGTGTGTTCATATTCGGCTCGAGTTCAGCCCGAAATTGGAGGAGATGAGTCGGAAGAGGATAAGTAAGATGACTCGAAACTCGGAAGAAGAAGAGGAAGAGGAAGAGGAAGACAAAGAACAAACCCTAAGCTCTCGCCACCGAAACCCTTTCGCGATTTTGAGAGGAGAAGGAGCGAGGTCACCGTCGCCGAACGCCTTTTGCAATTTTGAGAGGAAGGAAAAGAGTCGCCAATTCGCCCAACTTCTTTCGCAATTTTGGGATTTTGGAAGAGGGAAAATCAGCCGAACCCTCTCGATTTTGAAAGGAAGGAGGAGGGGGAACTCTGGTTCGCGATTTTGAGAGGAAGGAGGAGGCTGAACTCGGTAGAGGGAGGATCAGTCGAACCTAAATTTATATTTCATATTNATTTAGTTGAAATTGTATTTTTTGGTGATGTTTGTGATTAAATTTTGAGTTGTCTTATATTTCAATATTGTGAGGTATTTTTATTTGAAATTTTATTTTTGGTTTTGGTTTTGTTTTGTTTTTTAACATGCAAGTGCTTTATGAAATTTTATTTTTGGTTTTGGTTTTGTTTTGTTTTTTAACATGCAAGTGTTTTTTTTTTATGCAGTAAGTATGGTACAAGCATAAAAGAAAAGCAGTAGAAAAACAAAAAAAAGACTGTAAAACATGGTAAACTGTAAAAGTGTACCTGGCGAGTCTTCTCGTTCCA
>JXCR01124194.1:0-32335 GCA_002079205.1 Phalaenopsis hybrid cultivar | reverse complement strand
ATTTATATAAGTAATATTTATTAATAATTTGTTATATATTATAACTTATAGAATTTAATTTTTAAAAATTTGATAATTTTTTTTTATTTTATAAAATTTTAATTAATTACAATTTATAATATTTAATTTTATGAATATTTATTATATATGTGTGTGAATATTTATTTATTTCTTTTCGAGTCAATTTGAGCCAAATACGAGCGAACAAATTTTTGTTCGTGTTCGGCTCGTTTATATTTTGAGCTTAAAAATATATTCGTGTTCGACTCGTTAAGCTTAACGAACGAGCCGAACACGAGATGTTCGCAAACAACGAGCCAAATTGACAGCCCTAACCACCCCAAGGTATCGTCACCAACAGCGTGACCATGCCAGATTCACAGAGAGACGATGTTACCACGTCAGGATCCTATGTGACCATGCTGCTTGATTTAGAAGGCTAGCATGACCACCACAACTTTCGGCGTGATCACGTCATGGAGCGGGAAATTATTTTGGCAAAAAACTTCATAACAAAATTCATGGATTAAGCTATAAAAACATTCCTTAAAGCATCTTGTGAGGAGGAGAGACGTGGAGACCGTTAGAGAGTAAAAAAATGAGTTTTGGAGAGTTTGCTCTTAGTATTTTCTTTCTTTCTAAGGTTGAGGTGCTAATGCGGGTTTTTCTACTTCTTACTTTGTAATTTCTTACATATTCAAAGAGGGTTTTTGTATGAGAGGGGAGTTGGCTGCTGTAAAAGAGGTAACGAATTGTTTTGTAAGTTTTTACTTTTCGGTGTTTACTTGTAATGATGATTTCAATTGAATGTTTTTCATGCGTTCTTTCCAATATTTATAGCTAAATTTTCCTTTGCATCTTCGTGATTCTTGGTATGTCATTTTTGTGACTTTCTTGGATAATTTCTTTCCCTTCATCGTTTTCTCGATAAATCAGATCTTTTTCGTTGTTGTGTTAACCAAAGATTTTCATTTACTTCTGATTTGACCAATTATAATGAAACATATTTTGTGATATGTGACTCATGCCCATTTCACAGAGGAACGAAATGGTAAACCACAAATTTCAAGAAATAATAGGTATATTTTATTGGGCTTTGCAATATAGAAAAGGGTTCGAAACAAATCTGTGAGATGCCATGTTGATTGAGAAAGCCTCAACTTTACGAATTCTAGCCTTCTTTTGATCTAAGCATAGACATATGGAGGACTTTCTATTATTGTTGACAACTATCACGTGAGGGAAAGTCTAGGAAAACCATAAATCATCATATCACCTAAATCACAGAGACGCGAGCTTCACATACCTTGAAGGATAGTAAGATTTATCTGCTGCTATTTTTAGTCTTTTCCTAACTCTTTAACTTTTATTTTTGTTTTTCGGTAGGACTGTAGAAACTCATCTCTTATTTTTTATCACGCTAAACTAGGTTTAGTAGTATATAAATTTAGTGATTTGCCCTCCATAATAATTCTTTAACACTTTCCTCATGGGATCAATAGAATGTACTCTTTAATCGAACTATTACTTGACATATACTTGTGTGACTCGACCAATTTGCTACTAAAGGAATGTCTATCTTACTAGCAACTTCAAAAATCCCTCTCTGGCCAAAAAGCATAGAGGAAGATTATAGAATTGAACCAATATAGGTGCCTCATGGAAATCCTCCCTAAAAGATTAAAGTCATGAGTCTAGGTCTTTAAAGTGACAAGTCTACCATTAATATATCAAGGCCACCCAACATAAGTAATATATTTATGCTAAGCACAATTGAACTTAAAGAGAATTAAATCTACATTAAGAGAGATTATCTCATTAATACCTTTCAATCTCTAAATTTTGCTTGACTTGAAAAAAGTTTCGTAAAAATGTTTGTTAATCCAAGGTGTATACGGCCAACACGAGATGCCACTACTTGGAATATTCATCCACCTCCACCTCGTCGATGCAGGGAATAAAAGAACTAACAAAGTTAGAAGGATTAGGGATTTGTGAAGAAATCAGGCTTATCCAATTGACAAAGAGCCTGAACCAATAATAGAGGCAAAAGTAGATGGCGGAAGGGGAGAAAAGAACACAAAATCTATGACATGCTTCGGGTCAGAATGATCTTTACCTTCAAGAATGGCATGGGTTTTTCCCTTAACAAAGAGAAGTTTGAAAAAGAGAGCTCAAAGCAGAGCGGAGGAAATAAGAAAGGAGATCATGAGGGGAAGTTGGGTATGATTACAAAAAAAGGCAGAAATAAAGAACCCTAAGAGCTTTGAAAGACGAAAACAAAACAATTCCTGAAGAAGTACCATGTTGATGAATGAAAGTTTAAACTTTGATCTTTTTGACAAAATTTTATAAATATTTTACTTTTAAATATGTTCAACTACTAAATATAACCTTTGTGCTCATAGCTACATCCAAGGACTGGATTTACTAAAACATGCTAACAACAAAATTAACAATTGACCTTTTCATTAAAAAAAAACATTTATGATAAAAGCAGTCATTTGTAAGAAAATGTTTCCCAAACAACTTTGCCTCAAATAGACCTTAATTTTCCAAGTGTTTAACCATATTTACATAGTTCCATCCTAATAAATCCACCTTAATTTATGATCATATTTTGTCAAGAAAATTTGCCTTCAAGGGCAAGTCACATTTTTAAAATTAGAAAAATCAATTAAATATTTGTCATTTTTTATCTACATACCATAATCTTTTTTTTGCTTATACATCTACCATTCATTTTAATATATGTTTAAAGAGCTAAAATTTATTCTAAATAAAATAATATTAATTATATTTTTATGCAATTTAAAAATTAAGATATTATATCATTTAATAAAAAATGTTTCAGACAATTAAATATAAAATTGTGCCCATTTNACTCTCTAGAGTATTTAATTAAATAAAAATTAAATATAATTTAATTATTTTTAATTTTATTTTAATTATTTTCCCCACGTTCACTAAGTTCATATGTATTTTTATTTTTTTTTTGTGATTTTTCTACAACATGTTATGAATTTTGAAGTTTTATTTAATTTTTTGGATTTAAATAATTTGGAAAACCTGAAGTGTCTACTTAAACACACGGCAACCACGTCAACCTTGGCGGCGTCGGAAGCCCACGTGTCTTCGTCTAGTTGGATGTGTTTTCCATGCTGGCATTGAGGTAGCCCACGGTTCGGTGTTCTCCTCCCCCTCAATTTGGTGGTTGGACTCGATTTACATCGTTCATTTCCAATAAATGGAAATGGACGTCATTGGTTCTTTGTCATCACGGAACGAAGAATCAAGAACTGTCCATGATCAAACCTTATGATCTCTCTCGATTTTGAACCAAATCACTCGGGTTTTTACTTATAGCTTCATCTAAGTTAGACGAACCTATTTATACGGTTCAATGGACATGCATTGTTTATTTTTTTCAAAAAATACCAAACTTAAGGCTAAATTTAGGGATTTCAATTCATAACATATCTCAAGAGGTGTGGCCTCAATTGGGCTTGACAGAGATGATCGCCTTGATGACATGAAGATTCTCCTTGCCTCAATTTGACCCGAAATTGGCTCTTAACTATAAGTTAGGCAAGAAGGAGGCTCGGGTTAGTGTTAGGATAGGATGGAGAGCTTGGGAAGCCTCAATTTGGTAGAGGTCTTAGAAAGCATATAGGAGGGTAAGATTTGAGTTTTTGGTAAGTTGATGTCTTGACCAAAATTTGCTCTGTGTTTCAATGGCGAAATTAGGGCTTCCTAGTAGTAGAGGTGGCCTAGGGAAGGTGGGGATCAATTGCATAGGTCAGGGGGGTGTTTTTTATGTTGGGAGCAAGTGGTTTCAAGGGTTATTTAGGGAGCTCATTGTACACTTAGGGTTCTTGGTCCCTCCTTATATAGCCAAGTGAGAACTAGGGGAGCTTGGCAAGGCATAAAGATGCTTGGGTGGCTCATCAAAGCATGTGGAAAGAATTTCCAGATGCTTTGGGTGGTGGGGGAAGACTTTTCAATTCTCCATCCTTGGCCTAAGTGGTGCCAATGGTGGAGAAGGAGGCATGGGGAGGAGCTCATGGTGATTGGGAAGCCTTTTGGTGGGTGTCTAAGACCATATTTGGTCTGGTCCTGGCTTTTCAAGGCCTGGTTTTGCTCACCAAAAGTTTGGTCAAAGGGTCCATGGCCAAGGTGCCATGTGGCCTCCCCCTTGGTGAAGTGTGTGGATTTATCCTCTATTGTTTGGACTTGACTTGGGTTGTCTTGTAGTGTCACTCACATGTCATAGTGAGTTGGTTTGTGTCATGTGTAGCCCATTAAGAATGAGCTATGAGCTTTATGGATAATGGGCCTTAGGTTGGATTTTAGGGTTTTGGTCCTAGACTAATGGGTTGGATTTAGGCCAAAATGGAATTTCATAACCTCCTTAATTAATTAAATAAATAAATAAGTGAATCATGTGAGGTTGACCCCATGGTGCCAATTGGGTCGACCACATGGTGTTGTGTCATAACCATGTTGGATAAGGCTCAATTGGATGAGGATGTGGTCAATTGGTCAAGCTTTTACCAAAATTAGGGTAGGCCCAATTAGTTTTGACCATCCCAAGGTGCCACCAAATTTTAGGATCAAAAGGACATAATAGGGTTTAATGTGATTTTTAAGATTTGGTGGGGTTAAGGAGGTCTTTGGAGAGGTAAGGGATAAATTAAGGTAGACCCCTCTCCAAAGGTGAATTTCATGGTTAAAGTGGTTTCAAGGGTTCAAGGGAAGGCTCCTAGGGTTGATTTGGTGACCTAGGGCATATCTTGCCCATGGAGGTCAATTTGGGTCCCTGGTTTGGTCAAAAACCTAAGCCATCCCAACCAAGGGTTGAGGGATTGGGCTTGCCCTAAGGAGGCCCAAGATAACACAAACCTGGTCTAGGGTTATGTATAAGGTGAGTGGGGTTAGTCCTCACAAAAGTGTGGTCGACAATGACTACTAGCCATAAACATGTAAGGACACATGTTCACGAGGTGCATAATGAATGTATCGGATGTTGATGCGTAGGTGTAGGAAAACAATGCTCACTAGACACAACAAATGATTATAAAATGTCACATAAATGATGATAATTCATACATGACATGCATCATGCAAAATATGAGGCTGACCGTATCAAGGCTATCAATCAAACCAAAGTTTTAGGTTGATCGTCTTGGGATGGCCAATCGAACTGATGTGCAAATTTGATAGTGTCGGGGCGGCCAGCTGAACCAAAGTTCAAAGTTTGATCACGTCAGTGTGGTCAATCAAGTTGATATGCAAGGTTGACTGTGTCGGGAGGCCAATCGAACCAAAATGCAAGGGTTGATCGTGTCGAGGCGGTCGATCAAACTGATATGTGAGGGTTTTATCGTTTGCGGTGGATGATCAAACCGAAGTGCAAGGTTAATAGTGTCGAGATGTCTAGTCAAACCAAGAAGTGCCATGTCTATCGAATCATGAAAGCAAATCAATAGAAAATGACTTGTGCAACATTCTTCATGTAAAACATAACATAATGAAACATGACACGCAATGTACAAAAAAGTGCAAGTAGCAATCCATACTCGCTTTATCATAGTCACACGCGAACTTAGGGTTGACATGATGAAATTGTATATGCCAGTCCATTGCTCAACAACGAAAACCTACTTCCAACTAATCGGCATAAAGTGAAGGTGTTTCCATAAGATTTCACTTTCACCAGGTGACAGCTCTTCCTATGGATACAACTTTTGTAATTTGGTCTTAACCCATTCATCAAGAGTTAAGGTCGTGAAACAGTCATGGATAATTCATCTCCCCGACAAAAGGTTCTTGTTGCTAAGGGTTTGCAAGTAAAAACACTTAAAATTCATTAGCGATTTATTCACAAAAGCTTCCTAACCTAAAAAGCCTCACTCAATCGTAAAATCACTAATCCTTAGATCTCTGACATACATCTCAGGGGCTCTAGGAATAAGAGAAATGCAAGTGTTTGAAGAAATATCACTACCATAGCAGTTGATGTCGTGTTTCTTCTTGTAGGATGAAGTTCTCCTTGTTGTAGAAGATGTGACGAATCTTTCCTTTCCTCCTCCAACGAAAGTTGGTGATGAATTTCTTCCTTCCTTCACCAAAGAGTTGATGAAGCTCTCCTTATGAAAGGACATGCCATTTTTTATCCTTCTCCAAAGCAAGAGGAAACTTCCCTCTTTGAATGCAGCTCTCAAGAACCACACACACCCTCACTCTCTTAGATATAATGTAGAGAATAAGAGTTTTGGTGGAGGAAATAAAGTGGAAAAATAAAACTAGGAAGAAGAAGATGCTAGCTTCCTTTTTTGCTCCCTAAGCTCTCCCTTCAGCTCTAGCAAGAAAATCCCATTGCTAAATAAGCTCCTCCTTGCTTATTTTCGGATTGATTCATTAGAGCCTCATGGGACCAATCAAATTTGAGGGAATTTTCCCTCTAAATCTTAAAATATTGTCTCTTTTCCACGTGGTACTCATCCATTGGGCTCATGGAAGGTGGATGCCACATGCAGCACTCTCATTTGACCCTTTGAACTCATCATAGCCAATGGGGAAGCAACCAAGAAAGAGGGAGGAAAAACTAAAAACATTTTGGCCGCATAAGCTGCAGTCGAGAGCCTAGGCACCAATTTTGGGTGACTAAGCACCAGGGAGCTGACGCTTAATTTACAAGCCCTCAATTTGGAGAGCTTGTGGATTGTTCTGGGCACCTAGGCACCATAGGGTTGGCGCCTACTTTCTGGTGGCACTGTTTTGATTTACTATGGCATGTTATATTGTACATGTTTTGAGCCATATATGTAGTGAGATTTTTAATTTATGATGCTTTATTATTTTTCCTGGATGATACACTATTATGCTTCAAATCTGTTGATTTTTTAGATTATATTTTATGATATTCAAATAACTACTGCTGCATGTATTTACCTTCCTTGTGCTTAATTGTTTTTATCCAATTTACTGTTACTGCATGTCACTAATGTTTTGTAAAAAAGCAGGGCAAACCTAAAAGTAGTTTATATAACTCAGTAAAATATTAAATATTGATAAGGTAACTTATGTTAGAAATTTTGCATTAATCAACTTGCTTATCAAAAGTTCTTTTAAATAAGAATAAATGTAATTTAGAAAAGATTAACTTTACCATTTCAATAATAAGACTTCAGAACGTAATTTCTAACTGCATTTAAAAAAATCTCAAGATAATTAAAAACGAACAATTAAAATATTGAGTAGGAAACCAAAGTTGTTTTAAGATCTTTTTCAGATTTTCTGTTTAGCCAATTTAATATTGTCTTAATTTTTTAGTAGAAGAATAATTTAAAGGTGTGACATTGAACAATCATTTTTTGAGATTTGTCACTTAAGAAAACTGTCCTTCATCATATTTAAAATAAAAGAAGAAAAATGTTGGAAACCAGATAAAGTAATTCTCAGAAAAAGAGAAAAGAACAGAACAAAAAAGGGAAAAAGGCCAAAAAGAAAAAGCTCTCAGAAGAAGCTTGAGGTTGACATAATGAATTTAACGGAAAAAAAGAATCAGATGGGTGTCTAGGGAAACTTAACTGATAAAGCTTTTTCATGACTCTTTAATAAAACTCTTTTAGAGTTATCTTGAGGTTGACATAATGAATTTAACGGAAAAAAAGAATCAGATGGGTGTCTAGTGAAACTTAACTGATAAAGCTTTTTCATGACTCTTTAATGAAACTCTTTTAGAGTTATCTCCAAAAGAAAAAGTTGAGTAATATTAAAGTCGTTAATTCCACTAAGATTGCTTTAAAAACATTCAAAGTTATTGAAGGTGTTTCAAACATCACCAAAATAAGAATCTATGTGATTTCCTAAGGGCATAACGAAGAGAATTAAGGAAAAGATCAATTTATTATCATTAAGAATAATTGACACCAAAATGACATTTAAACACTTTTATTTGACTTCAATAAACAAGTTGAATAATTTAGAAACCTATAGGAATACATATCTTTCTCATGATGCTCCAATTGAGCTTTGGGATTACTTGAGTGCAGGTGACGAGATAAGTTTCAGAGTATTGACATGAGATAATTTTACGTGATTTCACATGTTTTTTACGCTGCATTTTATTTATTATTTTTATTAATTTTTCATAGATTTACACTTGTGAAAGGTTTTTTTTTTTATGTTATGTAGGTTAGAGGAATTGAATACGAGCATTTTTGAACGAAAAAAAACAATGTAAAAGTAGCCTAAAGTAGTGTGACCATGCCTAAAAGAGGTGTGACCACGCCTAGGGCTGTAAACAAGTCGAGCTTGAGCGAGCTCAGAGTCGGCTCGTTTTCGGCTCATTCAACATGGGCTCGTGTTCGAAATCGGCTCGTGTTCGAAATGGCTTGTGAATGGTGTGTTCATATTCGGCTCGAATAATATTTTACGGCTCGAGTTCAGCTCGAAATTGGAGGAGATGCGTCGGAAGAGGATAAGGAAGATGACTCGAAACTCGAAAGAGGAAGAGGAAGAGGAAGAGGAAGAGGAAGAACAAACCCTAAGCTCTTGCCGCCGAAACCCTTTCGCGAGTTTGAGAGGAGAAGGAGCGAGGTCATCGTCTTGAACGCCTTTTGCAATTTTGAGAGGAAGGAAAAGAGTCGCCGATTCGCCCAACTTCTTTCGCGATTTTGGGATTTTGGAAGAGGGAGAATCAGCCGAACCCTCTCGATTTTGAAAGGAAGGAGGAGGGGGAACTCTGGTTCGCAATTTTGAGAGGGAGGAGATGGAACTTGGTAGAGGGAGGAACAGCCGAACCTAAATTTATATTTTATATTATATTATATTAATTATATAACTCATATTATATAAATATATAATATTTATATAATTAATATTCATTAATAATTTGTTATTTATTATAATTTATAGAATTTAATTTTTTAAAATTTGATAAATTTTTTTATTTTATAAAATTTTAATTAATTACAATTTATAATATTTAATTTTATGAATATTTATTATATATGTGTGTGTATATTTATTTATTTCTTTTCGAGTCAATTTGAGCCAAACACGAGCGAACAAATGTTTGTTCGTGTTCGGCTCGTTTATATTTTGAGCTTAAAAATATATTCGTGTTCGACTCGTTAAGCTTAACGAACGAGCCGAACACGAGCTGTTCGCAAACAACGAGCCAAATTGACAGCCCTAACCACCCCAAGGTATCGTCACCAGCAGCGTGATCACGCCAGATTCACAGAGAGACGGTGTTACCACGTCAGGATCCTGTGTGACCACGCTGCTTGATTTAGAAGGCTAGCGTGACCACCCCAACTTTCGGCGCGATCACGTCAATGGAGCGGGAAATTATTTTGGCAAAAAATTTCATAACAAATTCATGGATTAAGCTATAAAAACATTCCTTAAAGCATCTTGTGTGGAGGAGAGACCTGGAAACCGTTAGAGAGTAAAAAAATGAGTTTTGGAGAGTTTGCTCTTACTATTATCTTTCTTTCTAAGGTTGAGGTGCTAATGCGGGTTTTTCTACTTTTTACTTTGTAATTTCTTACATATTCAGAGAGGGTTTTTGTATGAGAGAGGAGTTGGCTGCTGTAAAAGAGGTAACGAATTGTTTTGTAAGTTTTTACTTTTCGGTGTTTACTTTTAGTGATGATTTCAATTGAATGTTTTTCATGTGTTCTTTCCAACATTTATAGCTAAATTTTCCTTTGCATCTTTGTGATTCTTAGTATGTCATTTTTGTGACTTTCTTGGATAATTTCTTTCTCTTCATCGTTTTCTCGATAAATCAAATCTTTTTTGTTGTTGTGTTAACCAAAGATTTTCATTTACTTTTGATTTGACCAATTATAATGAAACATATTTTGTGATATGTGACTCATGCCCATTTCACAGAGGAACGAAATGGTAAACCACAAATTTCAAGAAATAATAGGTATATTTTATTGGGCTTTGCAATATAGAAAAGGGATCGAAACAAATCTGCGAGATGCCATGTTAATTGAGAAAGCCTCAACTTTACGAATTCTAGCCTTTTTTTGATCTAAGCATAGACATATGGAGGACTTTCTATTATTGTTGACAACTATCACGTGAGGGAAAGTCTAGGAAAACCATAAACCATCACATCACCTAAATCATAGAGACGCGAGCTCCACATACCTTGAAGGATAATAAGATTTATCTGATGTTTTTTTTTGTCTTTTCCTAACTCTTTAACTTTTATTTTTGGTTTTCGGTAGGACTGTAGAAACCCATCTCTTATTTTTTATCACGCTAAACTAGGTTTAGTAGTATATAAATTTAGTGATTTGCCCTCCATAATAATTCTTAACACTTTCCTCGTGGGATCAATAGACTATACTCTTTAATCGCACTATTACTTGACATATACTTGTGTGATTCGACCAATTTGCTACTAAAGGAATGTCTATCTTACTAGCAACTTTAAAAATCCCTCTCTGGCCAAAAAGCATAGAGGAAGATTATAGAATTGAATCAATATAGGTGTCTCATGGAAATCCTCCCTAAAAGATTAAAGTCATGAGTCTAGGTCTTTAAAGTGAAAAGTCTACCATTAATATATCAAGGCCACCCAACATAAGTAATATATTTATGCTAAGCACAATTGAACTTAAAGAGAATTAAATCTACATTAAGAGAGATTATCTCACTAATACCTTTGAATCTCTAAATTTTGCTTGACCTGAAAAGAGTTTCGTAAAAATGGTTGTTTATCCAAGATGTATTCGGCCAACACGAGATGCCACTACTTGGAATATTCATCCACCTCCTCCTCAAAAAAAGAAATTTTCTCATCGATGCAGGGAATAAAAGAACTAACAAAGTTAGAAGGATTAGGGATTTGTGAAGAAATCAGGCTTATCCAATTAACAAAGAGCCTGAACCAATAATAGAGGCAAAAGTAGATGACGAAAGGGGAGAAAAGAACACAAAATCCATGACATGCTTCGGGTCAGAGCTCAAAGCAGAGCGGAGGAAATAAGAAAGGAGATCATGAGGGGAAGTTGGGTATGGTTACAAAAAAAGGCAGAAATAAAGAACCCTAAGAGCTTTGAAAGACGAAAACAAAACAATTCCTGAAGAAGTACCATGTTGATGAATGAAAGTTTAAACTTTGATCTTTTTGACAAAATTTTATAAATATTTTACTTTTAAATATGTTCAACTACTAAATATAACCTTTGTGCTCATAGCTACATCCAAGGGCTGGATTTACTAAAACATGCTAAGAACAAAATTAACAATTGACCTTTTCATTTAAAAAAAAAAAAACATTTATGATAAAAGCAGTAATTTTAAGAAAATGTTTCCCAAACAACTTTGCCTCAAATAGACCTTAATTTTCCAAGTGTTTAACCATATTTACATAGTTCCATCCTAATAAATCCACCTTAATTTATGATCATATTTTGTCAAGAAAATTTGCCTTCAAGGGCAAGTCACATTTTTAAAATTAGAAAAATCAATTAAATATTTGTCATTTTTTATCTACATACCATAATCTTTTTTTTTTTGCTTATGCATCTAGCATTCATTTTATATAACAAGAATGTCTAAATAGACTCAATATATGTTAAAAAGAGGTAAATTTTATTCTAAATAAAATAATATTAATTATATTTTTATGCAATTTAAAAATTAAAATATTATATCATTTAATAAAAAAGTTTCAGACAATTAAATATAAAATTGTGCCCATTCCTCAAGCATTAATGCAGAAGCAGCAGCTGACGTTAACTGGACTGAACAGCATTAATCTCGAACCCTCCAAAAAAAATACAGTTGTTCAACTCTGGAGGGCTTGAGTTTATCTTAAAAACTAGATAACGCAACAGATAAGTTTATTGATTTGAATTCAGTCTTTTGAAGATCTTGATGTTGTCAGTTCACTAAGAGGTTACTTGACTCCAAGCTATACCAAAGAATTGGCAAATTTAGATTTAATCGTTTAATACTTTAAAATATATTTATTTAAAAGAAATTCAATAAAAAAACACTTTTAATATGATATTAAAAATTGGATGCACTTTAAAATATATTTATTTAAAAGAAATTTAATNGCTATACCAAAGAATTGGCAAATTTAGATTTAATCGTTTAATACTTTAAAATATATTTATTTAAAAGAAATTTAATAAAAAAAACACTTTTAATATGATATTAAAAATTGAATGCTATATAATTAAATATCTAAAGTATTACATATAATAATAAATAAGTATTGTGTAGTGTATATAAATACTCCTAAANAACACTTTTAATATGATATTAAAAATTGAATGCTATATAATTAAATATCTAAAGTATTACATATAATAATAAGTATTGTGTAGTGTATATGAATACTCCTAACTTCTTTTGTGATAAGTTCTTTTCTCTGATAATGCTTTTATTTAGTTGGAAGAAAGTTTTTACTTCAACCATTTAGATAATAACAAGCTCCATAGAGAGAGCAACCTCCCCCCTTGACAAATAGAAAAAACATTGCGTCCGGACTACGAACGTGATATAGTGATGGTCTGAGCTCCCGCTCCGCCCCGCTGTATCTNTTCAACCATTTAGATAATAACAAGCTCCATAGAGAGAGCAACCTCCCCCCTTGACAAATAGAAAAAACATTGTGTCCGGACAACGAACGTGATATAGTGATGGTCTGAGCTCCCGCTCCGCCCCACTGTATCACGTTCGCTGTCCGGAGCTGCGTCCAGACTCCAGACGTAATATTTTTCTGACAAATAAGACCTTAGTAGAAAGCAAAATTTAATTAAAATTTTTTGCAAATACTTTCACTTCACCTGAGGTTTAAAGCTGTCACAAGCTATTCATATTGAATATCACCATAAAAAAAAAAAAAAACTGCAGTATGATGTGCGTCCATCATCCTAATGAAATTGCAAGTAGTTAATGGATAAGAAATCCATACTAAAATGTAACAAAGTTTGCTATAACAGTTGGATGTGGAACCTTAATAACTTTGGAAAGAATCCTTATTTCAGCAGAAAGGAAAAGAACATTGAAGACTGATCACCACCAAATCATCAAGAAGAAAAGATTGCCTGATAATGTTTGATCATGGGTTGCACGAACTTCAAAAAATGATGAGCCATGGATGGCAAGAATCGCATAAAACAAAGCAGGCACTGAAAAAAAAATAATAAAGCGTTGAATCAATAGCCTAGGCATCATATTTAAGGCCTAATGGAGAGAATAACTCAAAGGGAGAACCACATGTATGCTTTTCTGCAATATATATTCAGTCCAGACCAATATATTGTGAGGTATAAGAACTAATTTTGGTTAAGCAATCAAAGGCAAACTAGTGGTACATATTTAAAATATTTTACTGAAAAAAAAAAATTACTAATAGCTCATAATCATAGTTTATATTTACATACATACCATAAAATTCCAAGTATTTACATGTCTAACAACTAAAATTCAATTTTTACATGTATGCCACCTTACTTATGCAAGAAAACATGTATTTCACATTTTAAAAGTCAAAATAATAGTATTTTTATGTGTTATGAAAGATTTTGATAGTACAGATGTAGCAAGTTTAGGTTTTGAATATGTAAATACATAGGAATTGGGTAGAATGTATGCAAATGCCCCTAATTAAAGCCAAAGAACACTAGCTTGAACGGAATGCACGCCGGTTCCTAGGCTAGAGATTGCAATGTCCAAGCCCAATATAATATTTCTTTAAAAAAGCATGTACCATGAGGAAGTTGATCTTTAATTGGTTTTATGCACTCCTATGTGTACCAGTCACTCTGAAGAATCGATCGGCCAATTTTCAAATAATAATAAAAACTAAATAATTACCAAAATATTTAATAAAAACTTACCATAGGGGATTCACTATAAAACAAAATATATAAGGAGATTTACATATATATCACCCAAAACTTAACTATTTACATATCAAGCACCCAAAATTTTGTATTTACATATCGAGCACCTTAAACTTCTAAAATATTCAAATCCAGCAATCTGTTGGTCCCGACTGTCTTCCCAGTTCTCCTCCATTACGCTTCTGACCCTTCGTCGAATAAAACAAAATATTTCTCTTGGTTGCATGATAAATCATTCCTTTCTCTCACAACCTAAGGCATGTAGCAGCTCTCCACCACCCCTCCTTACCCAAATCCCAACCGACTGAGTTCAACTCAGCATCCGAGGGCATACTGCTCACCTACTCCAAATGCCAATTAAAATTCCCCACTCGTCTTGCCGTTCCCATCTCCTCATATAGCCAAGTCCTCTCCCAACAGACTCCCTCACGATGCCAATCCACAAGCTTCTCTTCCCTAGCTGCTGCCTTCACTCCTCTTCAGACCTCCAGCCACTCATCCAGAATTGTCACGCGACCTCCCTCTCATTCCCTCACAGAAACGAGTGCAACCTCCGCTTTTGTCCAATCCCACATATCCTCCACCCCCGCCACATTTCTTGCATTTTCTTCCATGTTCTCATCTCCATGTGGCACATAACACGCCCATTCTCCTCTCACACCTCTACTCTCCGCTCTCTTAGCCAAAATCACACCTAGTCTAGCAACCAGTAGTTCTTCCTCGTGTGGCAGCTCCGTCTGAATCCACTCTCCCTTACACGTACTGAAACCCAACTACTCCCTCACCACTCCATCACTACTACCACACACTTTCTCTTGCCTCAGCTTCTTTTTCAATAACCTTTTATTCATGGATCATCTTTGGAATATTAAATGAAACAACACACTGTAGTTAGAGTATAATGACACTAACGGATAAAATGTTCACTGAAGGTGCATGCAAAACATTAAACAAAGTCATAAGATTTGTACACCTCACTGTAACCTTACCAACCACAGGTTGTGTAGTCCCATCAGCGGTATGAATGCTCTCTGTAATTGTGGGGTGAGTATATGAAGAGAACTCAGTGGCAGCACCTGCCATATATAGAGATGCACCAGAATCTACTATCCATTCTGGTGAACTTATGATGGATATAGAGATAGGAGTATAAGTATCACAAGCACCTTTAACTAAATGATCATCATGATTCCCAGTGTTCCCTTTGGATGACGATAAGGTGGATACACTCTCAGTGATATCACATGTTCCTCTCTGCTTTCTCTTCAATATCTCCAGAAACTTGTGATTCTCATAAATAAAGATCACCCTTATCTTTCCCTCATTATCTACTACCATCAAATTTGTCTAGTAGCCCCCTCGAAATGATCCACATCCACCTTTTTCTCTCTCCTTGGGAGGCTTTGGACAAGCCTTGCTCAGATGTCTCACTTCTCTGCAATTATAACATCTGCGAGTTTCCCCTTGAGCACCTATCATAATTGAGCTCAATGCAGTCAATTCCTCATCGTTCTTTCCTGCCATCACAAATCCTTCGCGCGGCCTAAGAGCCACAAAAGTCTCACGACCCTTTAACACTTCCGCACGAAACCGTAGTCGTTCTCACGTGACACAATCCAACCGAAGCTTTGCATGCCACACAAAATCGATTGCACGTCTATATTCACACAGACAGTTCAAATTGTCCTCCGCTCTCCTGTGGAGTCGCACAGAAACACCGCATGAAGCCCCTTCTCCACTGCTTTCTCCTTTCACCGATGGCTTCTTGTTTTTCCTTTCGTTTCATCTCCGCTGCATCGAGCCACAACCCTCACGCTCAAACAGAAGACGTTCAAACAGCCTGCTCATCTGCTTCCTTCTCACACAGAAGTTGTGTTGTTGTTCTCCCCTTCGCTTCGTCTCTACAGCATTGAGCCGCAAGCCTTGAGCCGTAGCATGCGATCCTACAGTTGTCGTCCTAGCGGCTGTATCGTGAGGGTTCTCTATTGTGATCCTTCCTAGCAAGTCGCTATTCTTTCATTGCCTTACAAGAGCAAGCTGCGGTCATGGCTACTTCGCGATCCCTGCTCCCACCTCCTAGCTCTTTTGCAATCCCTCTTTGTTTGATCCAACTAGTCGTGCTAGAAGAAGACGCCAAAGAAGTCCGGATCGAGCTGGAGGCGGTAGGTTAGGGCTCTAATACAAATTTTTGGAACGATTTTGCAATTAAACTTAGTCATTATATTAAGATTTTGGCTTAAATAAAGCCATACAACATCTACAAATAAATCTCTAGACTTGTTCTATTTACAAATAGAACCCTACATTAGATATAAATCTCAGCAAGATATAAATTGGAGATCAAAACATATTGTCCCTATTGCAGGTTGTCAATTAAGCATATAAAGCAAGGCCTCAACTCAGATGAAACCCAAAACTTCCATTTCTTTCACTGGCCAAAGCGGCAGCAGTAGTAAATCAAGTACCTTTCAATCTCAACACCACAATCCGTACGACAACAAATTTCCAAGCAAGCCAAGAGTATAATGAGAAAACTCTTATTATATGAAATTAGGCCCTTCAACATATTATGGTTATTTATAGCCAGCACTCCACTCTATTACTAGATGAAACTTTGCAATAGTCAACCACAAGTTGTATTTGAAGAGTTCGAAGATCATCAGGGAGATGCAAGAGCACTTGTCCTACATCCTAAAAAGAAGTGTTCCTATCACAAAGCAACTAATCACCTAATAAAAGCAAGCAATATTCAGAATGAAATACACTATTAATAGGAAAGTTTTGAGTTGCTTTTAAATAGTGTTGCACATAAAAAAGCCTATTAAATGGCAAAGTTAAAGCATTACAGCCGACAACTACAAACACCAGCACCCATATAAAATCAGCCAGATACGAGAGGGCATCAAAGTTTTGGTTCTAGATATACGCAAAGTGACTTTCTCAATCGGCGAATCCTTTTAATGGAAAGTATTGTGCGATGTATTCAACATGGATGTGTGCCCTCTTAGAATGAACTTCACACTAAAATATGGGCCTATGGTCCAGATGTCATGCAATATGTATTCCTTTGATTGGAATGGGCAAAATGCTCAGATTACTCCCTGCAGTTCCCATTCCAAAGAATTCTGCATTAGAGAGGTCAACCTTCAACTGTGTTAGGGGATCACAGCTTCTTTCAGCATTCAAATTATCAACCATAGTATTGATCCACAGCGGACAATCTTAATGTAGTGCAACCACCACTTGATCAATTATGTAAGAAATCCTCCATAGAATAGTACTCATCCCCACCGGACATTCCTAGAGCGGTGTAGCAGCCACTAGATCAATTACATGACAGCTAAGAAAGTGCCCAAGTCCCTACCGCACATTCTATCAAATGAAAATCAAACAGATTTTATACCGAGGTCAATGTTATGCATACCAAACACTGAGATGTGAATTACTTCTAATTGAGATGTGAATTTAGAACTTTGGAAACACTTTCAGACAGAACTCTATTTTAGTTATGCATACCAAACACAAAGGGATGTACAGACTGAAGTAGTCAACAAGACTATTTGTAACATACTTCATTGTCTTACAAAAAATCAGCCAAAATAGTGAGATGAAGTGTTGAGCCAAGTTGAGTTCACTGACAATTCCACGATTATCAATTGACAAAAAGAAACCCATTTAGTAGTCTACGACAAACACACAAGCAACTTGACAATAATTCCAACAAATAGCGAATCGAAGAATATTGCTAAACTGGATTTGTGCTCTAACAAGAAGAATGATGGGCACAACTTGTGGAGTTCTCATGGGACCTTCAATTCAGAATTGCAATCTTCAGCTTTTTTTAAATAAAGAATTATGTCTACATTATTTTAAAAAAATACTGAAGTTTCTGTCCTCGAGCATGTTTATGCCATACGCTATTTAAGGTAGTGGAGGTTATAACAGTGCCTGTTAGTTATTTTGTCACACAATTTCTACAAAAATAAAAAATCATTCTATTCGTTCTGCCGGATTTAGGTTGAGAGACCTATAACTATGTACCTATCTACAAAAAGACTATAATTTAGATCAATATATTAAAAATGCTTTCCCCATCTAAATAGTCTCCAATCTCATATATATACTACATTTTTCCCAGATAAGTCCTAACCTAAAGAACTTCGTGTTTTTGCATCTTCTCTATTTAACCCTTCATTCTCATAAAATCCCCTGCAATTCTGATCTCGAGATAAGCCCGTCGCAATTATTGAACCAATTAATCCCTCACTAAGTGCGTCTTGTGAAATACACATCTCAAGATAAAAAGAAATTTCAGATTCACATTCATGAATTACAAAACTTCAGATTAATATAAGTCAGTAATAGTCCACATAGCAGTCCATTCTTTTTAATAAGATATCATGTTGAACAAATTAGAGGAAAAACAAGGATGGTGATTAACCATAAAAAACTTAATGATAACACACTAAATTTCATGGTTATTTTCTAACAAATAAAGAAGTATTAATAAATCATATTAAGACGGCTAATTCATTCTCTATATTGATTGTAAATCTGAATTTTGGCAAATTATAATACACCCAAATAGTATAGAATTTACCCCCTTTAGTACCCAACAAGGTCACTATCAATGGAACGTTATGTCTTTCAGGTAAAAAAAACGCTCCACAAATATTTCAAAAACAAATGCATATTATCTTTAATGAATTATCACATTTTTTGTTTTATTTACGTAGATGATATTCTAATATTCAGTCAAACTATTACCCAACATTTAAAACATTTAAACTTATTTTCACAAAAAAAACCCCAAAATATGGAATAGCCCTGAGCAAAAAGAAAGTCGTCTTCATAAATAATACTATTGACTCCTTAGGACTTATTATAGATGAAGATGCTATCGAATTACAAGAACATGCTTTAAAAAAATTGATTATTTTAAACAAATTACTAATCAAAAAGATCTATAACGTTTTTTAAGATGTACCAATTATGTTGAGGCATTTATCAAAAAAATTGTTTAATTAAGAGCCCATTTTCAAAAAAGTTGCGAAAAAATATAACTTGGACTTGGGATGAAAAATATCAAAAAATTTTACAACAGATTAAAGACTTATGTAAAAAATCTTCCAAAATTACATTTACATATACATGGTGACTATTTAATTACAGAAACTGACAATTCTGAATTAGGTTGGGAGCAATCTTAAAAGCTCGACGTAATGATACTGAACATTTGTACAGATACAGCTCGGGTACGTATACAATGACTAAACAAAATTATCATAGTAATGAAAGGAGTTATTACCAATAAAGAATGCAATTAATAAATTTGAAATACTCTTGAACAAAATATTTTTAATTAGAACATATAATAAAACTGTCATTTCATTTATTAAAGGAAAATAGTAGACTCTTCGTCTAACAAAAGATTAATAAGATGGTAAAGTTGATTCTCTGCCTCCACTTTTGATATAGAATATATCAAACCAAATAAAAATGTTCTTACTGATATTCTGACACATGAATTATGCAGAAAATAAATGTAGATAATGAAAGCATAAAAATTTGTGAAATAGCAGGCAAGACCGATAACATGTCTAATCCAAACTTAAACATTTACTTAGAAATTCTAGAATTACAAATTTAAAAATTAGAATATGAGATTGCATATAGCAATAACATTCTAAAGAAATTAATGAAAGTAAAAAATTATCTGATTAAAGATATCCAGGATAATGAATTACCTTCAATATTTGAATTACGAAAAATACGAGATTTTACAAATTTCAAAATTACAAAAATCGCCTCTTCAAGTACTGAATTACAAAATTTTACAGATCTCGAAACTATAAAAGAAGTACCCACTTCTTCAAAAAAGATGTATTTGTATACTAAAGTATTGCAAAATACAATAGTTAGCTCTATAAAGAGTATTACAGAGATATTCAATGAATGGCAACAATTATTTCTCTATGAGAAGAGAATTGATTCTCATATGTATTTTCATACTGCTGAAAATTTCCATATCGTATATATATACAGGAACACAGATTCCAAAATTACTTTTGAATTATATAAATGCGGTTTAATACGCACAATTTATTTAGAAGATAAAAATCTTCTAAAAAAATTACCAAAATAAGTTGTTGATGCCATGAAAATATTGCACCTGATTGTCAAATATTAGAATATGAATATAAAATTATATCAAACTTATCCCGAACCAAGAGAGAATTATCTCATTCATACAGATTGGAATTAGTAGTTAGTCATATACTCCAAAATATAAACCGATGAATATATTACCTTAAAGATCTAGGGCTGATGATTTATACCAAATTTGAGTTGAAACTAAAAAGCTAGATCCAACCAACATCTGGGTCTATCATTGTTTAGAATAATTATTCATATACATACATTGCAAGCAGCCGATGAGCAAAATACATTAAGTAATGTACAAGATATGAGTATTTATTCCGAGCAAGAATGATGTAACGAGCAGCAAGTCAAAAAATTATTCTGTCAAAAATTATTAAAAAAACACATAAATGT
Source organism: Phalaenopsis hybrid cultivar (assembly GCA_002079205.1). Lineage (NCBI taxonomy): Eukaryota > Viridiplantae > Streptophyta > Magnoliopsida > Asparagales > Orchidaceae > Phalaenopsis > Phalaenopsis hybrid cultivar. The sequence goes on along the minus strand of JXCR01124194.1, from coordinate 11,885 downwards.
ATGTATTTTCAAAAGAGAGATACGATCCAAGGGATACGAGAAAAACTCAACGCCCGAAATAATGAAAGCTAGTTGTAAAGCAAAGAATTATCTCCACCAGTCCAATTATTGAATAAATTTTTTACTGCTCAATTATTCTCCATCAGGCTCACTTATTAAAAACTTTATGTTGGAGTTAGCTTTATGACAAAGCTTCTCAAAAAAGAATTTTCCAGCTCATTCAGTATAATTATTAAAGCTATGCTAAAAATAATAGAAGAAGTCGTCAGTCATGACGACTAATAATGTCTTTTTAGACCTATTTAATGCTCTATTTTCTGGTGAAGGAGACAGAGCAAAATAAGCAAATCTTCTATTTTTTTTCTTCATTTCCATTCTTGTAATCTAATTATGTGTCTGCTAGTGCGGCTAAATAAAATCTTATTGACTCTTATGTCTGTAAATATGTTTTGAAGTATGTAAAGTTAACATATTCTTATCTTTTATTTATAATAATATTATGTTATTTTGTTTCTACTCCTTTAAACCACTCTTAATATAAGAAACGAACTAAAATTATGTTTTGTTTTTCTGAAGTGATTATATAGAGTTGTGGCATGTTAACGGTCTAAATAATCTTATTAAGCCCTAATTTTCTCTAGAAAGTCACGGAAAAAAAGTATAATATGAATCGAAGATGTTAAGGTCAAATTATAGAATATGAAGAAACAATGTAAGATAATATTACGATTAACTCAGTTGGAGCATGAAGAATTCGAATAGTTCATAAAATACAGAAGATAGAAGAGTGAGAAGAATTTGTTAAGAAAAAATTAAAAGTAGAAATAAGAATTCTAAAACAGAAGTCAGAAAAGTAATAAAGAGATTGAACTAGAATACAAAATAAAATACTACAACAAACAAAACTGGGATATCAAAGAAACATAAAATAACATCTAAGCTTTTGTTAGAAGATCAAATAGAAAAAATAAAATTATCTAATAAAAAAACTGAGACATCGATGACATAAAAAATAGTATCAGAGTTTGATGATCACCAGGCCGAAACATACAAATTTTTAAAACATAACAATTGTTTCTGCACGCCACCTTGATCTTATGAATCTTTTTGTTCTTCTTACAAAATCTAATTAAGAAAATACTTGCTTAGAAGAATTTAGAAATGATATATATATTGATCTATCTGATAAATTTGATGTTGAATAAATTATATCTATAACAAAAATTTAATAGGATTTGTAAATTATTACAAATAATTATAAAGAATAAATAATTAGAAGGCTTTCCAAAAGAGCAAATTATTCAAATAAAACATTTTTAGGAAATTCAAATGAATTGATGATAATCAACTACATGATATTAAAAAAACAACTAGAGTTAGGTTTATACTCTAAAAATATACTTAACGACCAACTAGCACACGGCATTAATAGCTGCGAAAAATAGGTGCAAAATTATGAAATTTTGGAGTGCGGATTAAAGTATTATAGCATTGTGGAGAAGAATCTTTCTAGATTTCAGCATTCAGCAAGAATAATTGTTGTTGCTATGTTGTTATTTAGTATTTCTTAATTTTGAATTAGTCTTCTGCCTAATTCATGTATATTAAAAGTGTTTTCTGTGTGCTAATTTTTTATATTGAGATTGGATTATATTTTTAAAGAGTTTAATTTTTTGTAACTAATTTTGGTTTAATTCCATAGATTAACTAGTTGGCCATTAAGTATTGCTTCAGTGTATAAACCTAACTCTAGTTGTTGTTTTAAGATCATGTAGCTAATTATGATCCATTCATTTGAATTTCCTAAATGAGTTTTTATATGAAAAAAATTATTCTTTTGTAAAAACTTCTAATTGTTTATTCTTTATATTTATTTGTAATAATTCACAAATCCTATTAAATTCTTGTTCTAGATAATATTTATTCGACATCAAATTTATCACTATATCAGTAAATATATCAGTTTTAAGTTCTTCTAAAAGCAAGCGTATTTTTAATGCTTTTCTTCTTTTAATTGGATTTTGTAAGAGGAACAGAAAGATTCATAAGATCAAGAAGGTGTGCAGAAGCAATTGTTATGTTTTAAACATTTGTATGTTTCAGCCTTCGATGGCTCTGTCCCTTCGATGTCTCGATTTTTTTATTAGAAAATTTTATTTTTTCTATTTAATCTTCTAACAAAAGTTCATCTATTATTTTATGTTTCTTTGATATCTTAGTTTGTTAATTGTAGTAATTTATTTTGTATTATAGTTCTTATATATCTATAATATTATTTTACTTTTGATTTTAGATTTCTTATTTCTACTTCTAATTTATTTATATTATCTTCAATTCTTAACAAATTATTATCACTCTTCTGTATTCAGTATGTTATGAACTACTCGGGTCCATCATGTCTCCAACTGAGAGTTTATCTTAACATTATATTACATTCTTTCTTCCTATTCTAGATTTGACCTTAACATCTTTAGTTTATATTATATTTTTCTCCGTGACTTTCTAAAGAAAATTTGAGCTCAACAAGGTCATTTAGATCTCTAATAGACCACAACCCTATATAATCACTTCAGAGATGCAAAACACAGTTTTAGTTCGTTTCTTATACTAAGTGAAGCTAGAATAAGTAGAAACAAATAACATGATATTATTATAAATAATACATAAAAACATGTTAGTCTTACATACTGAAACATATAAATATAAGAGTCGAGAAGATTTTATTTAGCCGCACTGGCAGATACACATAATAAGATTACAAGAGGGAAAATGAAGAAGAAAAAGAAGACTTGCTTCTTTAGCTTTGTCTCTGTCTCCAGATAATAGAATATTAAATAGGCCATAAATGGCATCCTTAGTCATCATGGCTGAGAACTTCTTCCAATATTTGCAACATAACTTCAATAAATTATACTGAATGAGCTGGAAAGATTCCTTTCTAATAAGCTTTGTCATAAATTTGATTCCTTTAAGATAAGCTTTGACATAAATTTTTTAATGAGTGGGTCTGATGGAGAATAATTGAGCTGGAAAGAATATTTTCAATAATTGGTCTGGTGAAAATAATTATTTGTTTTACAGCCAGCTTTCATTACTTCTGGCAATACATACAGTTATGTTTTTTCACTTTTTTAAATTTTGACAAAATAATTCTTTAATTTCCTTATTGGTCGCTACAGCATCCTTGCTAAGAATGAAGATCCATTTCTTGTATATTACTTCATGTATTTTGCGTGTCAGTTGCTTACAATGATTGTATATGAATAATTGTACTGAACAATGATAAACCCAGAAGTTTGTTGGATCCAATTTTTTAGCTTCAACCCAAATTTGGTATAAATGATCAGTCTTAGATCTTTGAGATAATATTTCCACTGGTTTATATTTTCAAGTATAAGGCTCACTACTAACTTCAATCTGTATGAATGAGATAATTTTTTCTCATGGTTCGAGATAAGTTTGATATAATTTCATATAAATATTCTAATGCTTGACAACCATGTGTTTCCACGGCATCAATAGTTTGATTTGGTAATTCCTTTAAAAGATTTTCATCTTCTAAATAAATCATTTATAATAAGCCGTATTTATATAATTCATAAGTAATTTTGGAATCTGTATTATCATATATGTATACGACCTGGAATTTTCCGGTCGTATGAAAGTAAATTTGAGAATTAATTCTCTCCTCATAGAAGAATAATTGTTATCATTCATCGGATAGTTCTGTAATACTCTTTGTAGAGTTAACTAATGTATTTTACAATATCTTAGCATACGAATGCATCTTTTTTGAAGAAGTTAGTATTTCTTTTGTAGTTTCGAGATCTGTAAAATCTAGTAATTCGGAACTTGAAGTGACGATTTTTATAGATTTGAAATTTGCAAGATCTCGTATTTTTCATAATTCAGATATTAAAAGTAATTCATCATCATGGATTTCTCTAGCCAGATAAATTTTTACTTTAAATAATTCCTTTAAAATGTTATTGTCATAAGCAATTTCATATTCTAATTTTCAAATTTATAATTCAAGAATTTCTAAGTAATTTTTCAAGTCTGGATTAGACTTGCTATCGGTCTCACTGACTATGTCACAAATTTTCATACTTTCATTATCTGCATTTATTTCCTGCATAATTCACGTGTCAGAATATCAACAAGATCATTTTTATTTCATTCAATATATTCTATATCAAAAGTATAAGCAAAAAACAAACTCTTTCATCTTATTAATCTTTTGTTAGAAAAAGAGTCTATTATTTTTCCATTAATAAATGAAATGGGATTCAGTACAATATGTTACTTGTTGAAACAAAATCCCAACAGCTAGTTAACTAAAAATTAAATTGCAATTCTATTCCCGTGATTCTCGCAGGTCATTTCATTGACAAAGAATAAAATAAGATTTTCTCAACACAAAGCATATTTTAGAATCCTAATTATATTATGTGATATGACTCTTAGAATAAAGCTAAAAAATGTATTATGACGTCACATTTTGTTGAGCATCAAGTATTAGTATGAAAACAGTATGCGGATTTTGGTGGGAAGGCGAAGGAATAGCCTAAAAATGGAATGAGTGCAAGGAAATTAATATTAACAAATGTGTTGTTCGAGCAAAATCAAAAGCACAATAGGAATCTGATTATTATGGCTAATTTAAAAAGATATCCACCCTGACATCATTTATTAGATGCCCCAAACAAGTGTTCAATGAATAAATTTTGGCTTTCTTATTTTTTTACCAAAACAAGTCACTTCAACATTAATAAGAAAATAGTTGCTTACGATTTTTGTAAATTTCCTTCTATTCGTAAGCATGGTGCCTTTTGAAAGTAATCATTTATGACTCCCAATAAACCAACAAATAGAAAAAATGCAAAACTTCATAATAGAATATCATTACCGCCTCAAAGAGATTCACGAAACATGTTTTTTTTTAATGGAGAGAATTCACATTCCATACACAAGCACATGCCCCCAACAGTGTAAGGATAGGAGAAAAGGAAGCAGAAGAGGGATAAAGGGTGGAGAAAAAAAGGTTGAGAGATGCCAATGGGGTTTGCAACACTTTTGAGGGCATCAATAAAGCATAATAAGGTGCATGAAAGATAAAAATAAAGATTTCAAACACTTTCATTCATCTCGTCCTACATAAAATGTAGCATAATGTTGTAGCCAGCAATGCCAAATTATGATTTGCAAAAGCATCTCCAAAATCAGGATCTAAGTGTCATGAAGTCAACATAAAATTAAGGGCATGTTTGAGGCAACTGTTGATTATTTATAATATGATGATAAGCAGATTATTCTGATAATATGATGATCTGCAGATTATCAGAAAAAGTTGGTGTCTTGTCTAGTGCAGCTTATTTGGAATAGCTTATTGATAATTAATATTGTATAAATGATCATCCTGCCCCTGTCTGGTAAAATTATTTGAAACAGAACTAAAATAAAAATTGAAACATATAATACAGAAACATATAGTGCAGAATCATGAAATCATCACATATCACTTCCAAAACATGACATACACTTCTCACACCCTCGTGAGTATCAGAAAATATAAAAAAAAATAGAGACAAGTACAACTACAATGAGAAATATTAAAATATTCAATTTCAAACTTTGATTACGTTTGTCCTCAGCTGCACTATCAACCTGGGAGAACATTGGATTCTCATCACTGCTTGCAGTGTAACATGTGGGACTGTCGGCCCATCGGAAGAAACCACAATGAGCCGAAACACCTTTGCGACAACCGTAGAACTGTCTCTCACTGCTACGAGGCTGACGTGATGTGAGTAATGGAGTCAGTAGTCCACAGTAACACAAAACAATGTCACCGAAATCCTAGAAGTCATGTTGGTATAACTGCCAAAAAAAACAAGAGACCAAATTTTAGGTCTTAAAAAATTAAAAAAATTGCATATCAAAATGAACCTATAATGTACGAAAAAAAGGAATTGGTGGAACAGCTGTCATAGATAGCATCTGCTATGGACTTCCTCAGAGCAGTCATTTCAGCCACACCCTCAGCATCGTGAACTTCAAATTCAGTACAGTCATTCTCATCCTCAGGAACTGAAGGCCTGACCAAAAATTCAGATGATTCTTCATAGACATTCAGCTCATGTTATCAGCCATACTGAAGTCCGTATCTGAACGTGAAGGATGTCGTCGGACGAAGTTATGAAATGTCACCACAATATGAACTTGCTTTGGAAATGGATATGATGGCATATCACGTAGAATGACTCATTTCTTCTTCCAAACTCCAAACGTTCTTTCAATTACCCCGCGTAAAAAGTGACATTTGTTAAACATTTCTTTCCTATCATGAATGGTGTCACTTGCTCACTCAAAATCAGGAATATGGTATCTAGTGTCTGGATATGGTTTCAGATAACCCCTCTGCATAGGGTACCCACCATCAACTAAATAGTATTTCTCTGGTATAGAAGACATTGTTATTTGCAATAAATACATATAACTATGACTTTTATAAATCAAAACATACCTGAAAGCGGATAAGGAAAACCCCGCGATCTATTCCTAGTTGAATAAGAGAAAATTTGACTATCATGTGCACTCCCTTCCAAGCCCGCCATGACATATGTGAAACACATGATGAAGTCACATACCGCCATGACATTTTGAGTGGTTGAACCACTTCGACCAATGTAAGTCACTGTGTACTGGTTGGGTAGTCGGGTATCAACGTGGGTACCATCAATTGCACATATGCAGTTTGTTTTACTGTGTTAGAAAATATTTATATTTTGGTATTTACGTTAAAAAAAACAATAATTACCTTAAAGTAAGGCATGTAACGGGGATCGGTTGCGATTTGTACTGAAGTATTAGCAAATGATGGATCATCCAGCTTAATGATTTTAGCAGCTTAGCTAACAAGTGTATGTATGCCTTTGGAGAAATAACAGTTTATTGTCTCTGATGAATGTTGAAATATCTTCATATCACCTCTAATTGATTCATTCTGTGACAGAATATACAGTGTTATAGCTCATCATTCATCTGGAGCATCAATTGTCTGTTTAATGGGATCTCAGCCTAACCCGGTGGATCCATGTTTCAGCTCCTTACAAATTTTACATTCTTGCTTCAATTGATCTCATTTATTTTTAAACTTCATCCTGTTATAATCACTTCCAGTCAGTTTTTTAAACATTTTAGTTATACTCTGCCAACAATCCTTGTTGAGGTTGTTGGCCTATTCCCGATCTCAATCTCGGTGATACAGAGGTTGCAGAAAATATTTGTAACTTATCCCAGATCGTTGACGGAACACCTTCAATTGTCTTAGTCATGGTGGGATTATATGAAGAATTGCATATGTACAAAGAAATTCATATTGTAACTCAACATGCATAAGAAAATTATTGAAGAAATAATTGCACATGGACAAAGCTAATTATGTGTATTTTACAACCTAACTCCTGCTTGTCATAAACAAATAAATCATACAAAAGAAACTTTCTTCCAACTGCCAGAAAGCATCACACATTTCGAAGTACAACAAAGATTTCGAGAAAGCATCACTTCGATTCCAGAAAGCTTCACACAAAAATTTCGAGAAAGCATCACTAAAATTCTAGAAAGCATCACAAAAAACAGTGCAGTCTAATGAATTTACTGCCATACAATTTCATAAAGAATATCCAAACATTTCTGTAAGCAGTGAACGTAAGCAATAACCATTGCAGCTAATTCCATACAATTCTGCAAGGACTATCCATGAACAGAACAATTCCATACAATTCCATAATGAACAGAGATAACATTATTCAGACAAAATATATGAAGACGAAAGAATTATGTGGTTCGGTCGATGACCTGCATCCACAGAAGAAAAACAAACATGTTTTATTGAGCAATTCTTCCCATTAAACTGCTGCAGCAAATATGCGGCATTTGCAGCTAATGAAACCTCATCAAAATGAATGAAATGTAATTCTTCCCATTATACCGCAGCAAAATAGCACTATAATTCCTCCCATTAAACTGCTGCAGCAAATATGGGGCATTTGCAGCGAATGAAACCTCATCAAAATGTGAATGAAACAAAATTCTTCCCATTATACCGCAGCAAAATAGCACTATAATTCTTCCCATTAAACCGCAGCAACCTCATCAAAATGTGAATGAAATACTGATATAAAACTGCTAATGAAACAAATCTTTACTGTTAATGAAACATTCAGCAGCTACTATTGCTGCAGCTAATGAAACATTTAGCAGCTAATACATGTCACCATAAAACTGCCGCAGCCAATACAGTTAAAACAGTAGCTAATGAAACAGCATTAACATATATATCAATGAAACTGTAATGGCCAATGGAACAGCAGCAGTTGATGGAAATGCCGCAAGTAATACAGCAATTGTAATAGCCAAAAATTGGGTTTTATTAACCCATTATACAGCAGCTAATTGCATATCACAGCACCTAAACATATAGATAACAAAAGACATACAGAACACTTCGAAACATCAGTAATGGATTTGAAGATCCCATTTCGCCTTTACAGAACAACAAACTTACTTCAAGTCATTCCAAAAATTTTGCAAACTGATAAGCAACTTCAAATCGATCTCCAACAACATATATATAACAAAAGACACTGGAATTTTTCTCGAACTCAACCAGATCTCTGTAGCAAATCAATCCCTGTAGCAATTTTTCTCTATTTGCAAAAATCTGAGAAAATCAGGGTGGTCGAGAAGGAAACAGTGATGCGAAGGGTGAAATTTTTCTCTATTTGCAAACATTTTTCTCTATTTGCAATTTGTTGCAATTTTTCTTTATTTCCAAAAATCTATTGAATATATCTTCTCTGAGAAATGCAAATATGTGAAAATGAGAAAATCACTCTCGATCTGTCTCTCTTCTCTATTTCTTCACAACACAAGAAAGCTACCTCATTTGAGGCGAGAAGGAGCAAAAGGAAGATCAGGGAGGGCGAGAGTGAGAATTTTCGTTACCTCAGTGTCGATCTCCGTGAGATAAGTTGTAGAAGAACGAAGAAAGAACGGGAGGGCGTGAGATCGGGAGGGCGTGCGAAGAGCACAGGAGGAAACTCTTTCCCTAACGCGGTAATCAAACGTGGGACGCAGACCTCCTCCCGCTTCGCGCCTCCTTAAGACATTTGGGATCGGTGTTTCAGAGCGGCAGCAAAACGCATCCCCAATGCTCTTTTCAAACACTACGGCGGCGTTTTGAAAACGACACCGCAAGTCAATAAGTTGCCCCAAACGGACCCTAAAACAAAACGCCAAAAATGCCATGATTTATGTGGTTTGGCCTCAACCAATCCTACATCTACAAGAAGAGAGGATCAAATCCATAAAAAATACACAAACCAAAATTACGGCGTACAAAACAAGAGCACTTGTCAACCCTTCTAGAAACCCAAGTACACTCTTAGAAACAAAGAAAGACCCACAATTAATCTTAAATACAAGATTCCTGACAAGAAACATGATCATTATAAACACCAAAAAAGTCTCCAAATCCTCCAATGAAGCCTTATAATGGCATGTTAATGACAAACAAGAGATCACACACAAACCCTAACGTTGAGAAAGAATTTTGTGTAAGCCAAGATATCAATGTAAATAGTAGTCAAGCATAGCTCCAGAGGATATTCCAATTCCTGCAAGCAAAATTAGGTTGCATGGGTAAGGCATACTTCTGAAAACCGCACATTTCTATATGCATTCTATATGATCTCCATAAAAACTAGGAAATATGTTTAGAGAAACTCAATAATTGAGTTACATTTAACAATTCTCCCTTGATTCAAGTATATTATGGCAAACTTCAATCTCCCTGCCTACTCTTTTTCCAAGCACGCATTGTAAAATCTAAAATCTGCAAAGAGCTTAGCACCTCACTGTGAGTCCCGCAAGAAAATGCTGAAGCACATTTGTTGCCCAAAAAATAATTGATTCATCAAAACTAGAAAGGCGTATCACAAAATTTTGTGCCTCAATGATACAATGAAGCACAGGGGAAAATTATGCAACTAAATCTTGATTTGTTAAACTTAAATTCATCCCATCATATCATGCCTAAATATGTTTTGAAACTTTTCTTGCAGCTAGAAAACCAAATCCTATCAGCTACACCAAGATTTGGTGCAAAAACCATCCAATTGCATACACAAAAACTTTGAGAACATATAATCAGATCACCGAAAGAATCTTGGTCCTCCAAAATAAAATCTTATTTGTTGCCATACAACACCTAAAAGATAAAAGCATTATCCAACATCTCTGGATTACCTAGCATTAGGTGAAATGCATTTAACGTTATAACTTCACATACTATCACATCAATAAAATCTTTAGGAAAAAAAAAACTTAAGGGGAATTATCTAGTGATTTGACAAATATTACTCTTATGAAACCAGCTTAAAGAATAATGTCTTGAATACTGAGAAGTCATTAATCCTACTCTCTCCACATAAGTTGCATAGGTGGCTTAAGGGAATATTTCTTCCCTAGCTTTCATGGGTATGAACATGAAACATTACAGAAAATGCATGATCCACCTTTGACAATCCTGCCTGATATAGTTAAGATATCAGATCATTTCTGTTAATAAAAATTACTTGTGTAGAAAAATAGGTTTGGGGAGGAATAATTCCCTCGATTCTTTCATTCAAGTGTAGGGTACATGTATAGAGTGAAAACAATCTCTCTTAATTTCCAAACGTATAAAAAATATCTAACATAAATTAGGAAATAAACCAATTCTAAAATAAAAATAAAATAAAATAGAATAGGAAGGGCATAAACTAATAAAGGGTTTCCTAATTTGTCCTAATTAAATCCTCCATAAAATCTTCTAAGATTTTCACACTCCCACTCAAGCTAGGTCATGTATATTGTAGAGACCAAGTTTGGTAGTGAATTCTAAAAAGGTGCTTAAGAAAGAGCTTTGGTAAGTACAACAACAACATGTTGGTGTATCGAGATGTAGCTTAGCTATATAATTCCCCCATTAACCTTTTCAGTGATGAAGTGTTTACCAACTTCAATATCTTTTTCCTGTCATGATGTATAGGATTTTTGATAATATTGATAGCTGCATGAGTGTCACAGAACATTTGTATAGGCATATAGGAGGTACATCTAAGTTTTTTTAATAATTTTTTAATCAAGATCCCTTCACAAATTCCCAGGACGAGTGTTCTATATCATGATTTTGCACTTCTTCTAGAAAAACAGTTTGCTTATTACCTCTCCATATCACCATGTTTTCCCACACATAGAAGCAGTAACATATTGTAAAACTTCTATCAGTGAGTTCCTCACCCCAACAAGCATGGGTATAGGCTTCCACTTCTCTGTTACTAGTTTTCTCAAGATTAATTCACAACCGCAGAATTATGTACATCTCCAGATACTCTTTCATCTAGGATATTCATGTGTTGGCTCACAATATTGACAGAATAAGCAATATTTAGTTTCTTATGTGATAGGTAGATGGTTATTCCTACTAATCTTTGATATCTTCCCTTAACCACAAAGACACTTTATTCTCCCTTCTTTGATTTGTAGTTGGGATCCATTGGAGTATCAACAAGCATACATCCAGTTATCCTTGTTTCTTTTAGTAGATCTAGGATGCATTTTTTCTGAGATATAATGATGCCTTTCTTGGACTTTACTACCTCCATACTTAGAAATATCTCACGATTCCTAGATCCTTGATTTCAAACTTTGCGGGAATAAACTAATCATAGGAATATCACCATAGAAATAGCCACAAAAAAGCAACATAGAAATATGATGAGCCTTGAAATTCAACTACATAAAGTTTCAAGAGTGATTGACCAAAACCATCTTAC